>JAPQNM010000220.1:35000-55000 GCA_029783475.1 Metacarcinus magister
AGAAAAATATACATGAAATACAGTGTTACCAACAATACCTGGCCGTCCTACCTGTCCTGTGATTGGCAACGCGGCATTATTTTTTTTTAACTTTATGTATCCTGGGAATTGTGTATAGATTATTATGTATAAATTATGTATGAATTGTATTTAAATGATGTATACAAGTCATCATTGAACGTACTAGGTGTGTGTGTGTGTGTGTGTGTGTGTGTGTGTGTGTGTGTGTGTGTGTGTGTGTGTGTGTGTGTGTGTGTGTGTGTAATAGCCTCATGTATTTTATTTATTTATTTTTTTTAATTATACAAATACGTTTTTTACAGCTGATTTTATTCCAATATTTACCTTTTTTTTATGAGTGTGTGTATAACGATGACACAAACTAATAATAATAATAATAATAATAATAATAATAATAACAATGTGACTAAGGAGAAAAAATATATGACGAACAGGAAGACGAACAGGAAGAGGAAGAGGAAGAGGAAGTATTAAGAAAGTGCTAAGTGTGTCAGTCATTACCCTTACCCTCCCTTTACCCCTTAGTATTATTCCCCTTTCTTCTATTACTATTATTCCTCCTCCTCTTCCTCCTCCCCTTCCCTCCTACTACAAACACCTTCTCTTTCCTTCATCCTCCTCCTCCTCCTCCTCCTCCTCCTCCTCCTCCTCCTCCTCCTCCTCCTCCTAATCCTCCTTCAGATATGAGTAGTAATTATCTCCTAATTTACGAAATATCTTGACCTAGATCTCTCTCACACCCGGAACTATCATAACACACACGCACACACACACACACACACACACACACACACACACACACACACACACACACACACACACAGTTCGAGAAAAAAAAATAGAAATGAAAGATTATTGAATGTTTATTTATTCACTTTCTTTCTTCCTTCGTTACGTGATGATAAGAAGAAGGGGAAAATGAGGGGAAAAGAGGGAAACAGAGAGGGGAAAAAGAGGGGAAAACGAGGGTAGGAAGTAAAAGGTGGTAAAGGGAATTTTGAAGGACCTCCCACTTCCTACTTCCATCCTCCTCCTCCTCCTTCTCCTGTTCCTCCTCCTCCTCCTCCTCCTCCCGAACAAAAGTTGATCAGCCACGTGGAAAATAGTGGAAGGAGGCAGAGAAGTAGGATGGAAGGAATGGAAAATGGAATGTGAATGGAAAGGACGTGCAAATATTGAATAAAAGAATAATAATAATAATAAAATGAAGAAAATAATAATATAAAAAAAAAGAGGAAAGAGAGGCAAGAATAATGAATTAGGAAGTGAGAGGAAAATGTATTAGAGGAAAATAATAATAATAATAAGATGTTAGGTTAGGTTAGGTTAGGTTACACACACATACACACACACACACACACACACACACACACACACACACACACACACACACACACACACAACTAGGCAACAACAGTACAGATAAAAGAGAGAAATAGGCAATACTATGGCTGTTACGTGAGAGAGAGAGAGAGAGAGAGAGAGAGAGAGAGAGAGAGAGAGAGAGAGAGAGAGAGAGAGAGAGAGAGAGAGAGAGAGAGAGAGAACAACACTACTATCCATTGACAAAATAAATAGAAGTTTGGAGATTAGAGCAAATAGTTGACAAGGAAATAAAAGAGAGAAAGAGAGATAGGAGTGGGGTGGAGTGGGATGTGAAAAATTTATTCCCTCTCATAATCCCTCTCAGGTCACAATGAGAGGGAATGAGTGGGGCTTCGACTCTACCTGTGATTAAGAGGTGGAGGGAAGGTAGAAGGTGGAAGGAAAATGATGAAGAAGAAGAATAAGAATGAAGAGAGAAGGAAAAAACTGAATGATTTATGGGAAAAATAGATAAAATATGATAACTAAAAATAAAAGAGAGGAAAAAAAAAGAGGGTTTGAGAGGAAACTTAAATGAACTGAAAAAGAGGAAATACACACTCAAAATAAAATAATGTATAAATAAAAAATAAATATATAAATAAAATATAAATAAAATACATAAATTAGAAGAAATACATAGAAAAAAAAGATTCATGACCAGAAAAAAAATAAATAAAAAAATCAAATGTATATAATCGATAAGGAAACAAAAATATATAAACAAATAAATAAAAACCACACATACGTCCCCTCAGCTTTCCCCTCACTTCCCCTTTTACCTCCCCAGCAGGTGGCCACGAGGGGAAGGGAAGAAGGGGGTGGATTGAAGGGGGAAGGGAAGGAAAGTGGATCAATCAGGTGGATGTAAGAGTAAAAAGTAGTAGTAGTAGTAGTAGTAGTAGTAGTAGTAGTAGTAGTAGTAGTAGTAATAGTAGTAGTAGTAGTAGTAGTAGTAGTAGTAGTAGTAGTAGTAATAGTAGTAGTAGTAGTAGTAGTAGTAGTAGTAGTAGTAGTAGTAGTAGTAGTAGTAGTAGTAGTAATAGTAGTAGTAGTAGTAGTAGAAATAATAGTAGTAGTAGTATCATTATTGACATTATTATTACCACTATTATCACTATCCTTACTATTACTACTACTACTACTACTACTACTACTACTACTACTACTACTACTACTACTACTTCCAACACTATTACTATTCTTACTATTAGAGAATAGTACCGGATAAATATAGAAATAAAAGCGCATCGCCCGGTGGTTGGGGGGAGGAGGGGGAGAAGGGAGGAAGGGAAGGGGGAGATGGGTGAGGGGGGGGCGCGAACTCAGCTGTGCCCAAAAACATTCCTCGGTAACTTGTCGGGGGAAAAAAAAAGTGTGGCCAGAATTTCCCTTTGGGCGAAATGTTGTGTAGAGAGAAAAAAAATTGACTTTTTTTTTCTTTTTCTTTTTTTTTCCCTCCTGACACTTTGTACATATTTTGCACGAATGTTAATTTCTTTCAAATCCAGCTTCATACTTTTATATATTCGTGTGTGTGTGTGTGTGTGTGTGTGTGTGTGTGTGTGTGTGTGTGTGTGTGTGTGTGTGTGTGTGTGTGTGTGTGTGTGTGTATATCTCTCTCTCTCTCTCTCTCTCTCTCTCTCTCTCTCTCTCTCTCTCTCTCTCTCTCTCTCTCGAATATATCAACATATGACTGTATTTTTGTCCTGCATGAGGAGATAGAGATAGAGAGAGACAGAACGAGAGTGAGAGAGAGAGAGAGAGATTAAAAAAAAGAGTAAGAGAAAAAGTTACAGCTAAAGATAGAAACAGAACAAGATAAATAAAGAAAGAACAATAGACACAACACAATAAAAAAAAAATATACAGTACCACCCCCCAAAAAAATAAATAAAATAAAAAACGAAGAAACAAAAGCTGACGAGAGGAAATAAAAAAAAAATCAAAGAAAGAGGGGAAGACGGAGGTGAGGTGAGGGGAGAAGGAGGTGAGGGGAGGCAGCATAGGTGAGAGTGAGCCAAGACGCGGGTTTCCCCTCAAATAATACCCTTGTTCAATAACCAATTAGAGAGCAGATTTACGTGACACCTTCCCTGGAGATCCGATAAGAAGACAGCGCGGCCCTCGTACATTGAGGAGGAGGAGGAGGAGGAGGAGGAGGAGGAGGAGGAGGAGGAGGAGGAGGAGGAGGAGGAGGAGGAGGAGGAGGAGGGGGAGGAAGGAAGGAAGGATGCGTGGAAGAAATAGGTGATGTGCTTTAGAGGTTAGAGGTCAGAGAGAGAGAGAGAGAGAGAGAGAGAGAGAGAGAGGAGAGAGAGAGAGAGAGAGAGAGAGAGAGAGAGAGAGAGAGAGAGAGAGAGAGAGAGAGAGAGAGAGAGAGAGAGAGAGAATGGGTAGATATAACCTTTGGGGACAATTTGTGTTATAGGATACTGTCGAGGAGGAGAAGGAGGAGGAGGAGGAGGAGGAGGAGGAGGAGGAGGAGGAGGAGGAGGAGGAGGAGGAGGAGGAGGAGGAGGAGGAGGAAAAGAGGGGATTTTAACCCATTCAGTTCTTCCGGCACACCGTATGTGCCAGCAGCGTCTCCCTCTCCTGTGTTTGCGGCACGACGTCTGTGCCAAGATCTTTATATCATTCCCATGCATATACCAAACGTATGATGACAATAAGTATAGGCCAGTGTAACAACTTTTATCATTATTTACAAATTTCTATTGTCTTATGTATCAGAATTACCGTTCTTATGAGTATTTATGTGATATTCAATAGATAATTTTACGGTACGATAACTGCGGTTTGGCAACACCGCCGGCAGCAATATATAACCGTCGCTCCGTCGGCCGTCAGCGACGGGCTCTTCTAGCTAGCATTAGATATTGGATATTGAAAATATTGAAAATATCATTGCAGCATCTGATACACCTAATTAAACTGTACAACTGTCATTATGAATATTTGTTTTATGACTAATAATTACGCAGTAAAATGAAACTTAATATTTATATAAAAACATGACTTTCTTCCTCTTTTTCCCGAAAGCTATTAGAGATATTGGAAATATCATTGCAGCATCTGATAGACCTAATTAAACTGTACAACTGTCATTATGAATATTTGTTTCTATGACTAATAATTACGCAGTAAAATGAAACTTAATATATATATATATATATATATATATATATATATATATATATATATATATAAACATGACTTTCCTCCTCATTTTCCCGAAAGCTATTAGAGATATTGGAAATATCATTGCAGCATTTGATACACCTAATTAAACTGTAAAACTGATATTATAAATATTTGTTCTATGACTAATAATTACGCAGTAAAATGAAACTTAATATTTATATAAAAACATGAATTTCCTCCTCATTTTCTCGAAAGCTATTAGAGATATTGGAAATATCACTGCAGCATCTGATAGACCTAATTAAACTGTACAACTGATATTAAGAATATTTGTTCTATGGATAATAATTACGCAGTAAAATGAAACTTAATATTTATATAAAAACATGACTTTCCTCCTCATTTTCTCGAAAGCTATTAGAGATATTGGAAATATCATTGCAGCATCTGATACACCTAATTAAACTGTAAAACTCTCATTATGAATATTTGTTCTATGAATAATAATTACGCAGTAAAATGAAACTTAATATTTATATAAAAACATTGTTTCCTCCTCATTATCTCGATAGCTATTAGAGATATTGGAAATATCACTGCAGCATTTGATAGACCTAATTAAACTATAAAACTGACATTATGAATATTTGTTTTATGACTAATAATTACGCAGTAAAATGAAACTAAATATTTATATAAAAACATGACATTCCTCCTCATTTTCTCAAAAGCTATTAGAGATAATGGAAATATCATTGCAGCATCTGATAGACCTGATTAAAATCTACTACTGTCATTATGAATATTTTCACTAATACTAATAAATACTGAATTTTACTTTTTTTAAAATTATTTTCTTCCTCGTTTTCTCGAAAGCTATTAGAGATATTGGAAATATCATTGCATCATCTGATGAACCTAATTCAACTGTACAACTGATATTATGAATATTTGTTCTATGACTAATAATTACGCAGTAAAATAAAACCGTATTTTTATATAAAAACATGATTTTCCTCGTCATTTTCTCGGAAGCTATTAAAGATATTGGAAATATAATTGCAGCATCTGATACACCTAATTAAACTGTACAACTGTGATTAAGAATATTTGTTCTATGACTAATAATTACGCAGTAAAATGAAACTTAATATTTATATAAAAACATGACCTTCCTACTCATTTTCCCGAAAGCTATTAGAGATATTGGAAATATGATTGCAGCATCTGATACACCTAATTAAACTGTACAACTGTCATTATGAATATTTGTTCTATGACTAATAATTACACAGTTAAATGAAACTTAATATTTATATAAAAACCTGACTTTCCTACTCATTTTCCCGAAAGCTATTAGAGATATTGGAAATATGATTGCAGCATCTGATACACCTAATTAAACTGTACAACTGTCATTATGAATATTTGTTCTATGACTAATAATTACGCAGTAAAATGAAACTTAATATTTATATAAAAACATGACTTTCCTCCTCATTTTCTCGAAAGCTATTAGAGATATTGGAAATATCATTACAGCATCTGATACACGTAATTAAACTGTACAACTGTCATTATGAATATTTGTTCTATGACTAATAATTACGCAGTAAAATGAAACTTAATATTTATATAAAAACATGACTTTCCTACTCATTTTCCCAAAAGCTATTAGAGATATTGGAAATATGATTGCAGCATCTGATACACCTAATTAAACTGTACAACTGTCATTATGAATATTTGTTCTATGACTAATAATTACGCGGTAAAATGAAACTTAATATTTATATAAAAACATGACTTTCCTCCTCATTTTCTCGAAAGCTATTAGAGATATTGGAAATATCATTGCAGCATTTGATACACCTAATTAAGCTGTACAACTCTCATTATGAATATTTGTTCTATGACTAATAATTACGCAGTAAAATGAAACTTAATATTTATATAAAAACATGAATTTCCTCCTCATTTTCTCGAAAGCTATTAGAGATATTGGAAATATCACTGCAGCATCTGATAGACCTAATTGAACTGTAAAACTGACATTATGAATATTTGTTCTATGACTAATAATTACGCAGTAAAATGAAACTATATATTTATATAAAAACATGATATTCCTCCTCATTTTCTCGAAAGCTATTAGAGATATTGGAAATATCATTGCAGCATCTGATAGACCTGATTAAAATCTACTACTGTCATTATGAATATTTTCACTAGTACTAATAAATAGTGAATTTTACTTTTTTTTCAATTAATTTCTTCCTCGTTTTCTCGAAAGCTATTAGAGATATTGGAAATATCATTGCATCATCTGATACACCGAATTCAACTGTACAACTGATATTGTGAATATTTGTTCTATGACTAATAATTACGCAGTAAAATAAAACTGTATTTTTATATAAAAACATGATTTTCCTCGTCATTTTCTCGAAAGCTATTAGACATATTGGAAATATAATTGCAGCATCTGATAGACCTAATTAAACTGTACAACTGATATTATGAATATTTGTTCTGTGACTAATAATTACGCAGTAAAATGAAACTTAATATTTATTTGAAAACATGACTTTCCTCCTCATTTTCTCGAAAGCTATTAGAGATATTGGAAATATCATTGCAACAGCTGATACACCTAATTAAACTCTACAACTGATATTATGAATATTTTTTCTATGACTAATAATTACGCAGTAAAATGAAACTTAATATTTATTTAAAAACATGAATTTCCTCCTCATTTTTCCGAAAGCTATTAGAGATATTGGAAATATCATTGCAGCATCTGATACACCTAATTAAACTGTACAACTGTCATTATGAATATTTGTTCTATGACTAACAATTACGCAGTAAAATTAAACTTAATATTTATTTAAAAACATGACTTTCCTCCTCATTTTTCGAAAGTTATTAGAGATATTGGAAATATCATTGCAGCATCCGATACAACTAATTAAACTGTACAACTGTGATTATGAATATTTGTTCTATGACTAATAATTACGCAGTAAAATGAAACTTAATATTTATATAAAAACATGACTTTCCTACTCATTTTCCCGAAAGCTATTAGAGATATTGGAAATATGATTGCAGCATCTGATACACCTAATTAAACTGTACAACTGTCATTATGAATATTTGTTCTATGACTAATAATTACACAGTAAAATGAAACTTAATATTTATATAAAAACATGAATTTCCTCCTCATTTTCTCGAAAGCTATTAGAGATATTGGAAATATCACTGCAACATCTGATAGACCTAATTAAACTATAAAACTTAAATTATGAATATATGTTCTATGACTAATAATTACACAGTAAAATGAAACTTTATATTTATATAAAAACATGACTTTCCTCCTAATTTTCTCGAAAGCTATTAGAGATATTAGAAATATCATTATAGCATCTGATACACCTAATTAAACTGTATAACTATCATTATGAATATTTGTTCTATGACTAATAATTACTCAGTAAAATGAAACTTAATATTTATATAAAAACATGACTTTCCTCCTCATTTTCTCGAAAGCTATTAGAGATATTGGAAATATCATTGCAGCATCTGATAGACCTGATTAAAATCTACTACTGTCATTATGAATATTTTCACTAGTACTAATAAATACTGAATTTTACTTTTTTTTCAATTACTTTCTTCCTCGTTTTCTCGAAAGCTATTAGAGATATTGGAAATATCATTGCATCATCTGATACACCTAATTAAACTGTACAACTGATATTATGAATATTTGTTCTATGACTAATAATTACGCAGTAAAATAAAACCGTATTTTTATATAAAAACATGATTTTCCTCGTCATTTTCTCGAAAGCTATTAGAGATATTGGAAATATAATTGCAGCATCTGATAGACCTAATTAATCTGTACAACTGATATTATGAATATTTGTTCTATGACTAATAATTACGCAGTAAAATGAAACTTAATATTTATTTAAAAACATGACTTTCCTCCTCATTTTCTCGAAAGCTATTAGAGATATTGGAAATATCATTGCAACAGCTGATACACCTAATTAAACTCTACAAACTGATATTATGAATATTTTTTCTATGACTAATAATTACGCAGTAAAATGAAACTTAATATTTATATAAAAACATGACTTTCCTCCTCATTTTCTCGAAAGCTATTAGAGATATTGGAAATATCATTGCAGCATCTGATACACCTAATTAAAATGTACAACTCTCATTATGAATATTTGTTCTATGACTAACAATTACGAAGTAAAATTTAACTTAATATTTATTTAAAAACATGACTTTCCTCCTCATTTTCTCGAAAGCTATTAGAGATATTGGAAATATCATTGCAGCATCTGATACAACTAATTAAACTGTACAACTGTGATTATGAATATTTGTTCTATGACTAATAATTACGCAGTAAAATGAAACTTAATATTATATAAAAACATGACTTTCCTACTCATTTTCCCGAAAGCTATTAGAGATATTGGAAATATGATTGCAGCATCTGATACACCTAATTAAACTGTACAACTGTCATTATGAATATTTGTAATATGACTAATAATTACGCAGTAAAATGAAACTTAATATTTATATAAAAACATGAATTTCCTCCTCATTTTCTCGAAAGCTATTAGAGATATTGGAAATATACTGCAGCATCTCATAGACCTAATTAAACTATAAAACTGAATTATGAATATATGTTCTATGACTAATAATTACGCAGTAAAATTAAACTTTATATTTATATAAAAACATGACTTTCCTCCTAATTTTCTCGAAAGCTATTAGAGATATTGGAAATATCATTGCAGCATCTGATACACCTAATTAAACTGTACAACTATCATTATGAATATTTGTTCTATGACTAATAGTTACTCAGTAAAATGAAACTTAATATTTCTATATAAACATAACTTTTCTCCTCATTTTCTCGAAAGCTATTAGAGATATTGGAAATATCATTGCAGCATCTGATACACCTAATTAAACTGTACAACTATCATTATGAATATTTGTTCTATGACTAATAATTACTCAGTAAAATGAAACTTAATATTTCTATATAAACATAACTTTTCTCCTCCTTTTCTCGAAAGCTATTAGAGATATTGGAAATATCATTGAAGCATCTGACACACCTAATTAACTTGTACAACTGATATTATGAATATTTGTTCTATTGCTAATAATTACGCAGTAAAATGAAACTTAATATTTATATAAAAACATGAATTTCCTCCTCATTTTCTCGAAAGCTATTAGAGATATTGGAAATATCACTGCAGCATCTGATAGACCTAATTGAACTGTAAAACTGACATTATGAATATTTGTTCTATGACTAATAATTACGCAGTAAAATGAAACTATATATTTATATAAAAACATGATATTCCTCCTCATTTTCTCGAAAGCTATTAGAGATATTGGAAATATCATTGCAGCAGCTGATAGACCTGATTAAAATCTACTACTGTCATTATGAATATTTTCACTAGTACTAATAAATAGTGAATTTTACTTTTTTTTCAATTAATTTCTTCCTCGTATTCTCGAAAGCTATTAGAAATATTGGAAATATCATTGCATCATCTGATACACCGAATTCAACTGTACAACTGATATTAATAATATTTGTTCTATGACTAATAATTACGCAGTAAAATAAAACTGTATTTTTATATAAAAACATGATTTTCCTCGTCATTTTCTCGAAAGCTATTAGACATATTGGAAATATAATTGCAGCATCTGATAGACCTAATTAAACTGTACAACTGATATTATGAATATTTGTTCTATGACTAATAATTACGCAGTAAAATGAAACTTAATATTTATTTGAAAACATGATTTTCCTCCTCATTTTCTCGAAAGCTATTAGAGATATTGGAAATATCATTGCAACAGCTGATACACCTAATTAAACTCTACAACTGATATTATGAATATTTTTTCTATGGCTAATAATTACGCAGTAAAATGAAACTTAATATTTATTTAAAAACATGAATTTCCTCCTCATTTTTCCGAAAGCTATTAGAGATATTGGAAATATCATTGCAGCATCTGATACACCTAATAAAACTGTACAACTGTCATTATGAATATTTGTTCTATGACTAACAATTACGCAGTAAAATTAAACTTAATATTTATTTAAAAACATGACTTTCCTCCTCATTTTTCGAAAGTTATTAGAGATATTGGAAATATCATTGCAGCATCTGATACAACTAATTAAACTGTACAACTGTGATTATGAATATTTGTTCTATGACTAATAATTACGCAGTAAAATGAAACCTAATATTTATATAAAAACATGACTTTCCTACTCATTTTCCCGAAAGCTATTAGAGATATTGGAAATATGGTATCAGCATCTGATACACCTAATTAAACTGTACAACTGTCATTATGAATATTTGTTCTATGACTAGTAATTACACAGTAAAATGAAACTTAATATTTATATAAAAACATGAATTTCCTCCTCATTTTCTCGAAAGCTATTAGAGATATTGGAAATATCACTGCAACATCTGATAGACCTAATTAAACTATAAAACTGAAATTATGAATATATGTTCTATGACTAATAATTACGCAGTAAAATTAAACTTTATATTTATATAAAAACATGACTTTCCTCCTAATTTTCTCGAAAGCTATTAGAGATATTGGAAATATCATTATAGCATCTGATACACCTAATTAAACTGTATAACTATCATTATGAATATTTGTTCTATGACTAATAATTACTCAGTAAAATGAAACTTAATATTTATATAAAAACATGACTTTCCTCCTCATTTTCTCGAAAGCTATTAGAGATATTGGAAATATCATTGCAGCATCTGATAGACCTGATTAAAATCTACTACTGTCATTATGAATATTTTCACTAGTACTAATAAATACTGAATTTTACTTTTTTTTCAATTACTTTCTTCCTCGTTTTCTCGAAAGCTATTAGAGATATTGGAAATATCATTGCATCATCTGATACACCTAATTAAACTGTACAACATATATTATGAATATTTGTTCTATGACTAATAATTACGCAGTAAAATAAAACCGTATTTTTATATAAAAACATGATTTTCCTCGTCATTTTCTCGAAAGCTATTAGAGATATTGGAAATATAATTGCAGCATCTGATAGACCTAATTAATTTGTACAACTGATATTATGAATATTTGTTCTATGACTAATAATTACGCAGTAAAATGAAACTTAATATTTATTTAAAAACATGACTTTCCTCCTAATTTTCTCGAAAGCTATTAGAGATATTGGAAATATCATTGCAACAGCTGATAACCCTAATTAAACTCTACAACTGATATTATGAATATTTTTTCTATGACTAATAATTACGCAGTAAAATGAAACTTAATATTTATATAAAAACATGACTTTCCTCCTCATTTTCTCGAAAGCTATTAGAGATATTGGAAATATCATTGCAGCATCTGATACACCTAATTAAAATGTACAACTCTCATTATGAATATTTGTTCTATGACTAACAATTACGAAGTAAAATTTAACTTAATATTTATTTAAAAACATGAATTTCCTCCTCATTTTCTCGAAAGCTATTAGAGATATTGGAAATATCATTGCAGCATCTGATACAACTAATTAAACTGTACAACTGTGATTATGAATATTTGTTCTATGACTAATAATTATGCAGTAAAATGAAACTTAATATTTATATAAAAACATGACTTTCCTACTCATTTTCCCGAAAGCTATTAGAGATATTGGAAATATGATTGCAGCATCTGATACACCTAATTAAACTGTACAACTGTCATTATGAATATTTGTAATATGACTAATAATTACGCAGTAAAATGAAACTTAATATTTATATAAAAACATGAATTTCCTCCTCATTTTCTCGAAAGCTATTAGAGATATTGGAAATATAACTGCAGCATCTCATAGACCTAATTAAACTATAAAACTGAAATTATGAATATATGTTCTATGACTAATAATTACGCAGTAAAATTAAACTTTATATTTATATAAAAACATGACTTTCCTCCTAATTTTCTCGAAAGCTATTAGAGATATTGGAAATATCATTGCAGCATCTGATACACCTAATTAAACTGTACAACTATCATTATGAATATTTGTTCTATGACTAATAATTACTCAGTAAAATGAAACTTAATATTTCTATATAAACATAACTTTTCTCCTCATTTTCTCGAAAGCTATTAGAGATATTGGAAATATCATTGCAGCATCTGATACACCTAATTAAACTGTACAACTATCATTATGAATATTTGTTCTATGACTAATAATTACTCAGTAAAATGAAACTTAATATTTCTATATAAACATAACTTTTCTCCTCCTTTTCTCGAAAGCTATTAGAGATATTGGAAATATCATTGCAGCATCTGATACACCTAATTAACTTGTACAACTGATATTATGAATATTTGTTCTATTGCTAATAATTACGCAGTAAAATGAAACTTAATATTTATATAAAAACATGACTTTCCTCCTCATTTTCTCGAAAGGTATTAGAGATATTGGAAATATCACTGCAGCATCTGATAGACCTAATTAAACTCTAAAACTGACATTATGAATATTTGTTCTATGAATAATAATTACGCAGTAAAATGAAACTTAATATTTATATAAAAACATGACTTTCCTCCTCATTTTCTCGAAAGCTATTAGAGATATTGGAAATATCATTGCAGCATCTGATAGACCTGATTAAAATCTACTACTGTCATTATGAATATTTTCACTAGTACTAATAAATACTGAATTTTACTTTTTTTTCAATTACTTTCTTCCTCGTTTTCTCGAAAGCTATTAGAGATAGTGGAAATATCATTGCATCATCTGATACACCTAATTCAACTGTACAACTGATATTATGAATATTTGTTCTATGACTAATAATTACGCAGTATAATAAAACCGTATTTTTATATAAAAACATGATTTTCCTCGTCATTTTCTCGAAAGCTATTAGAGATATTGGAAATATAATTACAGCATCTGATAGACCTAATTAATTTGTACAACTGATATTATGAATATTTGTTCTATGACTAATAATTACGCAGTAAAATGAAACTTAATATTTATTTAAAAACATGACTTTCCTCCTCATTTTCTCGAAAGCTATTAGAGATATTGGAAATATCATTGCAACAGCTGATACACCTAATTAAACTCTACAACTGATATTATGAATAATTTTTCTATGACTAATAATTACGCAGTAAAATGAAACTTAATATATATTTAAAAATATGAATTTCCTCCTCATTTTCCCGAAAGCTATTAGAGATATTGGAAATATCATTGCAGCATCTGATACACCAAATTAAACTGTACAACTGTCATTATGAATATTTGTTCTATGACTAACAATTACGCAGTAAAATTAAACTTAATATTTATTTAAAAACATGACTTTCCTCCTCATTTTCTCGAAAGCTATTAGAGATATTGGAAATATCATTACAGCATCTGATGCACTAAATTAAACTGTACAACTGTCATCATGCATATTTGTTCTTAGACTAACAATTACGCAGTAAAATTAGACTTAATATTTATTTAAAAATATAACTTTTCTCCTCATTTCCTCGAAAGCTATTAGAGATATTGGAAATACCATTACAGCATCTGATACACCTAATTAAACTGTACAACTGTCATTAGGAATATTTGTTCTATGACTAATAATTACGCAGTAAAATGAAACTTAATATTTATATAAAAACATGAATTTTTTCCTCATTTTCTCGAAATCTATTAGAAATATTGGAAATATCATTGCAGCATCTGATAGACCTAATTAAACTGTAAAACTGAAATTTGGAATATTTGTTCTATGACTAATGATTACGCAGTAAAATGAAACTTAATATTTATATAAAAACATGACTTTACTCGTCATTTTCCCGAAAGCTATTAGAAATATTGGAAATATCATTGCAGTTTCTGATACACCTAATTAAACTGTACAACTGTAATTATGAATATTTGTTTTATGACTAATAATTACGCAGTAAAATGAAACTTAATATTTATATAAAAACATGACTTTCCTCCTCATTTTCCCGAAAGCTATTAGAAATATTGGAAATATCATTGCAGCATCTGATACACCTAATTAAACTGTACAACTGTCATTATGAATATTAGTTCTATGACTAATAATTACGCGGTAAAATGAAACTAAATATTTATATAAAAACATGACTTTCCTCCTCATTTTCTCTCTCTCTCTCTCTCTCTCTCTCTCTCTCTCTCTCTCTCTCTCTCTCTCTCTCTCCTCTCTCTCTCTCTCTCTCTCTCTCTCTCTCTCCGTGTATATATATATATATATATATATATATATATATATATATATATATATATATGTATATATATATATATATATATATATATATATATATATATATATGTATATATAAACTTAAAATTTATATAAAAACATGACTTTACTCGTCATTTTCCCGAAAGCTATTAGAATTATTGGAAATATCATTGCAGTTTCTGATACACCTAATTAAACTGTACAATTGTAATTATGAATATTTGTTTTATGACTAATAATTACGCAGTAAAATGGAACTTAATATTTATTTAAAAACATGAATTTCCTCCTCATTTTCTCGAAAGCCATTAAAGATATTGGAAATATCATTGCAGCATCTGATACACCTAATTAAACTGTAAAACTGATATTATGAATAATTGTTTTATGACTAATAATAACGCAATAAAATTAAACTTTATATTTATATAAAAACATGACTTTCCTCCTCATTTTCCCGAAAGCTATTAGAAATATTCGAAATATCATTGCAGCATCTGATACACCTAATTAAACTGTACAACTGTCATTATAAATATTTGTTTTATGACTAATAATTACGCAGTAAAATGAAACTTAATACTTATTAAAAAACATGACTTTCCTCCTCATTTTCCCGAAAGCTATTAGAGTTATTGGAAATATCATTGCAGCATCTGATACACTTAATTAAACTGTACATTTGATATTATGAATATTTGTTCTATGGCTAATAATTACGTTTCGGTTGCTACTGAAACTAGCTGTAACTCCTTTCGTTTGACTCGTATTGAATTTTCAAGCATGGATTCAGAATGTGCAGAGTTTTCCTATCCTTATGGTATGTAACAAGTACCGATAAACACAGTATTAAGAAAATATATATTACGTCTTCACGTAAATTACGTAGATTATAAATAACGAAAAAAGAAACTAGACGCAGGATTGGAATGGGATAGGGTTTAAAAGAAAGCGAAAAATATTTATGATTTCACAACATAACTCTTTGTTATATTTGATCGGTATCTATCTCATGAAAAATAGTTATTTACTAAAATGTTGATATCATTAAACAACCAATATTAGCTTCTAAGCTAAGATACCAATTGAACAAAGTGCTTTGTTTATTAGTTGGTAATTTCATAAGGAATATCTGATATCTTTTCCATCAACATTGGTAAAGTATTAGATCCACCATACTGATTTTATCATCTGTTTTAACCCAAATAAATTCCTTTATAGAAATAAAAGTTGCTGGCGAAATTAACTGAAACTAAGCTGAAAGTCTTACATTATTCCTATGTACAACATACTTTAAAAAAAACAAAATCGAAGAGGAAATTTTGCAAAAAATTTCCCGAAGTAGCAAAAATGACAAAAAATCCTGCCTAGGTTGAGATCAATTCTACACATCCACGAGGGTCTGTAAGATGGTTAAACGTGTTGCAAGGCATAGTTATGAACTGCTTTGAGCTGTAACAGTCATTACAAGAATATTCGTGGAAGTTAAGAGTATATGTGTTCCTTACGGGGTAACGGGTCGTGTCGAGGAGTATACGCGGGTTACTGATAGCTCTTGATGGAGCTTGACATTGCAATAAAAGTACTGCATTTCATTTTTTCAATGGAAATAAATCACTTCCATAGCCATTGGCACCGGTGACAGAGTCAGTAGTGAAAATTTTGATCGGCCGGTCATGACCGAACGAGCGGTGGGAATTGAGTTGTTTTCTGCCTCTATACACCTAATTCTAGTGAGCCTTATCTTGATGCAGCAGCATTTAAGAAGGTCAGAGGAAGGCTATGTACACTACAGGAGTATTCAAACAGACTCTGCCATCCTGAAATAGTGTAAAAAGACTGGTTTTCATCACAGTTGCTACTGAAACTAGCTGTAACTCCTTTCGTTTGACTCGTATTGAATTTTCAAGCATGGATTCAGAATGTGCAGAGTTTTCCGATCCTTATGGTATGTAACAAGTACCGATAAACACAGTATTAAGAAAATATATATTACGTCTTCACGTAAATTACGTAGATTATAAATAACGAAAAAAGAAACTAGACGCAGGATTGGAATGGGATAGGGTTTAAAAGAAAGCGAAAAATATTTATAATTTCACAACATAACTCTTTGTTATATTTGATCGGTATCTATCTCATGAAAAATAGTTATTTACTAAAATGTTGATATCATTAAACAACCAATATTAGCTTCTAAGCTAAGATACCAATTGAACAAAGTGCTTTGTTTATTAGTTGGTAATTTCATAAGGAATATCTGATATCTTTTCCATCAACATTGGTAAAGTATTAGATCCACCATACTGATTTTATCATCTGTTTTAACCCAAATAAATTCCTTTATAGAAATAAAAGTTGCTGGCGAAATTAACTGAAACTAAGCTGAAAGTCTTACATTATTCCTATGTACAACATACTTTAAAAAAAACAAAATCGAAGAGGAAATTTTGCAAAAAATTTCCCGAAGTAGCAAAAATGACAAAAAATCCTGCCTAGGTTGAGATCAATTCTACACATCCACGAGGGTCTGTAAGATGGTTAAACGTGTTGCAAGGCATAGTTATGAACTGCTTTGAGCTGTAACAGTCATTACAAGAATATTCGTGGAAGTTAAGAGTATATGTGTTCCTTACGGGATAACGGGTCGTGTCGAGGAGTATACGCGGGTTACTGATAGCTCTTGATGGAGCTTGACATTGCAATAAAAGTACTGCATTTCATTTTTTTAATGGAAATAAATCACTTCCATAGCCATTGGCACCGGTGACAGATTCAGTAGTGAAAATTTTGATCGGCCGGTCATGACCGAACGAGCGGTGGGAATTGAGTTGTTTTCTGCCTCTATACACCTAATTCTAGTGAGCCTTATCTTGATGCAGCAGCATTTAAGAAGGTCAGAGGAAGGCTATGTACACTACAGGAGTATTCAAACAGACTCTGCCATCCTGAAATAGTGTAAAAAGACTGGTTTTCATCACAGTTGCTACTGAAACTAGCTGTAACTCCTTTCGTTTGACTCGTATTGAATTTTCAAGCATGGATTCAGAATGTGCAGAGTTTTCCGATCCTTATGGTATGTAACAAGTACCGATAAACACAGTATTAAGAAAATATATATTACGTCCTCACCTAAATTACGTAGATTATAAATAACGAAAAAAGAAACTAGACGCAGGATTGGAATGGGATAGGGTTTAAAAGAAAGCGAAAAATATTTATAATTTCACAACATAACTCTTTGTTATATTTGATCGGTATCTATCTCATGAAAAATAGTTATTTACTAAAATGTTGATATCATTAAACAACCAATATTAGCTTCTAAGCTAAGATACCAATTGAACAAAGTGCTTTGTTTTTTAGTTGGTAATTTCATAAGGAATATCTGATATCTTTTCCATCAACATTGGTAAAGTATTAGATCCACCATACTGATTTTATCATCTGTTTTAACCCAAATAAATTCCTTTATAGAAATAAAAGTTGCTGGCGAAATTAACTGAAACTAAGCTGAAAGTCTTACATTATTCCTATGTACAACATACTTTAAAAAAAACAAAATCGAAGAGGAAATTTTGCAAAAAATTTCCCGAAGTAGCAAAAATGACAAAAAATCCTGCCTAGGTTGAGATCAATTCTACACATCCACGAGGGTCTGTAAGATGGTTAAACGTGTTGCAAGGCATAGTTATGAACTGCTTTGAGCTGTAACAGTCATTACAAGAATATTCGTGGAAGTTAAGAGTATATGTGTTCCTTACGGGGTAACGGGTCGTGTCGAGGAGTATACGCGGGTTACTGATAGCTCTTGATGGAGCTTGACATTGCAATAAAAGTACTGCATTTCATTTTTTTAATGGAAATAAATCACTTCCATAGCCATTGGCACCGGTGACAGAGTCAGTAGTGAAAATTTTGATCGGCCGGTCATGACCGAACGAGCGGTGGGAATTGAGTTGTTTTCTGCCTCTATACACCTAATTCTAGTGAGCCTTATCTTGATGCAATAGCATTTAAGAAGGTCAGAGGAAGGCTATGTACACTACAGGAGTATTCAAACAGACTCTGCCATCCTGAAATAGTGTAAAAAGACTGGTTTTCATCACAGTTGCTACTGAAACTAGCTGTAACTCCTTTCGTTTGACTCGTATTGAATTTTCAAGCATGGATTCAGAATGTGCAGAGTTTTTCGATCCTTATGGTATGTAACAAGTACCGATAAACACAGTATTAAGAAAATATATATTACGTCCTCACGTAAATTACGTAGATTATAAATAACGAAAAAAGAAACTAGACGCAGGATTGGAATGGGATAGGGTTTAAAAGAAAGCGAAAAATATTTATAATTTCACAACATAACTCTTTGTTATATTTGATCGGTATCTATCTCATGAAAAATAGTTATTTACTAAAATGTTGATATCATTAAACAACCAATATTAGCTCCTAAGCTAAGATACCAATTGAACAAAGTGCTTTGTTTATTAGTTAGTAATTTCATAAGGAATATCTGATATCTATTCCATCAACATTGGTAAAGTATTAGATCCACCATACTGATTTTATCATCTGTTTTAACCCAAATAAATTCCTTTATAGAAATAAAAGTTGCTGGCGAAATTAACTGAAACTAAGCTGAAAGTCTTACATTATTCCTATGTACAACATACTTTAAAAAAAACAAAATCGAAGAGGAAATTTTGCAAAAAATTTCCCTAAGTAGCAAAAATGACAAAAAATCCTGCCTAGGTTGAGATCAATTCTACACATCCACGAGGGTCTGTAAGATGGTTAAACGTGTTGCAAGGCATAGTTATGAACTGCTTTGAGCTGTAACAGTCATTACAAGAATATTCGTGGAAGTTAAGAGTATATGTGTTCCTTACGGGGTAACGGGTCGTGTCGAGGAGTATACGCGTCATTTTCTCGAAAGCTATTGAAGATATTGGAAATATAATTGAAGCATCTGATATACCTAATTAAGCTGTACAACTGTGATTATGAATATTTGTTCTATGACTAATAAAT
>JAPQNM010000220.1:60000-67500 GCA_029783475.1 Metacarcinus magister
TTGTCCTCCCAGCTTACATCTCTTTCCTTCCCATCACTACATCTCTTCCTCCTCCTCCTCCTCCTCCTCCTCCTTCACAGCGCTCCCAGGAACCATAAATTAACCTTTCTCGTGACCTTCACTCTTTATTTATAGTCTATCCTGTCGACCACGCCTGCCAACCACGACTCTCCCCTTGGAAAAAAAGAGGGGAAAAAAAGAGTAAGAGAGAAAGAGAGAGAGAGGGGGGGGAAGAAAAAAACTACATAGCCTTCCCCTCCTCCTCCTCCTCCTCCCAGACAAATTCCTTCCCTCTTAATCTCTCAAGTTCATCTTTATCATTCATTCAAGAACCTAATAAGACTCTGGAGAGGAGCTTGTGAGGGGAAAAGGAGGGGAAATGGGGGGGTGAGGGTGAGGGGAAAGGAGGAAGGGTAATTTCACTGCTCCTTGACGCCTTGCTCCCCTCGGATACTCTCCCCTCTCCTCTCCCCCCTCGTGTGAATAGGCCGCAGCAAGGGGAAACTAATCAAATCTTGGAGGCTGGGTTGGGAGACTGTTGGTAAGATCAACATAACTCCGGCAGACTGTTTGATTACTCTTCCTCCTCCTCCTCCTCCTCCTCCTCCTCCTCCTCCTCCTCCTCCTCCTCCTCCTCCACTGGACAATCAATTATTAGTTTCCGTGTCAAAACGAGATAGTGTTTCCATGTATGTGTGTGTTTTAAAATGATATATATTGTTTATTTTTTTATTTTGTCTTTTATAAGTGAGTGTGTGTGTGTGTGTGTGTGTGTGTGTGTGTGTGTGTGTGTGTGTGTGTGTGTGTGTGTGTGTGTGTGTGTGTGTGTGTGTGTTTGAATGTTTGGTTTAATGAAATTTTTTTGTTATATTTTTGTTAGTTGATTATTGTTTATCATGAGTGTTAATTGTGTTATGTAAAAAAATAAATAAATAAATAAATAAATAAATAAATAATAATAATTAATTGATAAATGAAACACCAATCCATCCGCCAACGCTAAAAATACAATAAACGAACAAGTGAGGGAAAGTTAACGTTTGGTGACACATTGAGGGGAAACAACAAAAATTTCCACTACAAAAGGAAAACAAATGAAATAAATATAAATAAAATCTGTGGAAATATTAATTAACTATAACAACAATAAGAAGGTCACGTGATAGGCAATTCTCAACCTTCAACACATCATTATTAATCATACGACAAAAAAACAACAACATTACATCTAAGGAAAGAAAGTGAAAGACAAGGAATAAAAATGGGAAAGAAGATGACAGGAAAAAAAATATAAAAAATGGAAGACAACAAGGAAAAATAGATAATGAAATATATAGTGTATTAAAGGGTGAAAGAGGGAAGAAAACGGGGTGTAGGAGTGACAGGTGAAAGGGGGGGGGGGGAAAGGGGGGAAAAAAGGGGAAAAAAGAAAGGGGGTGAGGTGTAAGACTATACAGGTAAACAAAAAAACAAGTAGAGGTGTACTAATAGAGGGGAAACAAGGGGGAAACAAGGGGAAACAAGTACAGTAAGTGGAAGGAACATGAGGTAACAACAAGTGGAATGATCAAACTTTACTCGTCCAGGTAAGTTGAACACCTGGCGCGGGGTAATTAAGAGGCCTCACCTGTGTCACCTGGAGGGGCCAACAGGTAGGATAGGTTGTGTTTGGTGCTTACCTGTAACAGAGAACAAAAAGAAAACACATATTATAATCATGAAACTAACGACTCAATGAACACCTGAGTAAAGATGCTAATTAGGATTGGATTATCATACAAAAAAAAAAAAATAAATAAAAAAATATTACCTCAGAGAATGATTAATATAGAAAAATTATCATGTTAGTCAAATCTATTTACTTACATATTTTTTTTTTTTTATTAATTAATATTTTTTTTATTCAAGACAAATTCAACAAGAGATTAAGACAAAATTACATACATATATATATAGAAATCCTCACTAATTATGTTCAAACTATTACTGCATTTCATATCATTACTTCTGATCATGAGTTTTAATTAACAATAAATATATATACATGATAATTAATGAACTTTTTTTTTATATAATATTAGTCAATTAGCAAATGTTAAGGAAGAAGAGTTGTTAGTTTTGACCACGATGCACTACAAAGGGGGAGGGGGGTAGGGGGTAAGGGGGGGCAAGGTGAGGTCAAGTATCAGGGTAGGTCAATTGTCTACAGGCGAGGTCAGGTCAGGTCAGGTCACGAGAGGTCAGGTCAATTTAGTCTTAGGTCATGGCTGTCTTAATGAGGTCAAATTGAGTCAACACTTTATAATTTTCTTGACCTGTTAATAAAAAAAAGAGAAATATATGGTTAGGTTATATAAAAAAAATGAAAATAATAATAATAAGAGAAAAATAAGTAAGATTCCTGCAAAAGAAAACATTATTATTATTATTATTATTATTATTATTATTTGAGAGAGAAAAAGAAAAAAAGAGAGAGAGCAAAAGTTTAACACCAAATATATTTAAGAAAACTTATATTTTAGTGTTAGTGCAAAATCACCATTAAAACAACACCATCACCATTACCACTACATTATCACCATTACCTTTCCTATCACCATCATCTTCATCACCATCACTTCTTATCACCATCACTCCCATCACCATTATCCCATCACCACCATCATCTCCCCCATTACTTCCCCATCACTTCACTATTTACCTCTGGGCATTATGGAGAGGGGAAGAGAGGGGAAGGAAGGGGGGGCGGGGGACTGCGAAAGCCAGGGAATGGGAGGAGATAAAAAGAGGGGAAGGAGATGTGAGGGGAGTATAAAGGTGAGAGAGAGAGAGAGAGAGAGAGAGAGAGAGAGAGAGAGAGAGAGAGAGAGAGAGAGAGAGAGAGAGAGAGAGAGAGAGAGAGAGAGAGAAGAAAAGACATAGACTAACTTTAAAGAGAAAGAAAGAAAGACAGACAAGGGGAAAGAATGATAAGAGGGGACGTGAGGAAAGAAAAAGAGGGAGAGAGAGAGGGGAAAGAAGGGGAGAGGCAGAGAGAGAGAGGAAAGAGGGAAGGAGTGATAAGAGAGAAGATAAGTAAAAGTAAGAGAGGGAAAGGAGGGAAAAAAGGGGAGAAAGAGAGAGGGGAAGAGAGAGAGAGAGAGAGAGAGAGAGAGAGAGAGAGAGAGAGAGAGAGAGAGAGAGAGAGAGAGAGAGAGAGAGAGAGAGAGAGAGAGAGAGAGAGAGAGAGAGTGAGGGGAAAATTACAGTGTTGCCAGTGAAGCAATAATTACAAAGAGGGGAAAAAAAAAGAAGAAGTTATATCTATGCAAATGTTTCCATCTATCTAGTTGTCTTGGAATGGTTTATTCTTGATGAGGAAATTATACTAACACTGAACACGCCGGAAATTTAGTTGGGTAATAGAAGTAGTTTAAAGAAGCCAACCCCCTCTCTCTCTCTCTCTCTCTCTCTCTCTCTCTCTCTCTTTCTCTCCCCCCTCTTCCCCTCATTTCCCCTCTTAAGCACCACACACGCCCTTCCTCCCGCACTCCCATCACTCCCCTCAATTGGTCCTCATTGGCAGGTCACTCTCAATGATGTAAACTAGTGTGTAATTGGGTCGTTAAGAGGTGAGGGTAGCCAATTAGAGCCAAGTGTTGCATCTACGTAAGAGAATCCAATACTAACTACTATTACGAGGGTGATCTTCTTCTTCTTCTTCCTCCTCCTCCTCCTCCTCTTAGTATTTTTCTCAAGTGATCTTTAGTGTTATGGTGATGTCCTGTTGTGTGTGTGTGTGTGTGTGTGTGTGTGTGTGTGTGTGTGTGTGTGTGTGTGTGTGTGTGTGTGTGTGTGTGTGTGTGTGTGTGTGTGTTATAAATCTCCACGGTGCTTTGAATAGGCCGTGAATAGGCAGTGAGTAACGGGTATCGAGGGTAAGAGGAAGAATTTTGACAGGTGGGCCACGAGGGCATCCGAGGGGAAAGTGAGGGGAAAGAAAACAGGAAGTGGAAACCATAAACATCAATAATAACAGAATCTCACAACAGGAGGAAAAAAAAATAAGGGAAAAAAATAGGGGAAAAAAAAACATAAATCAGAGTAGGAGGGGAAACTCAGTACACCTTCCCCTCGTTGAGTGTAGAGGGGAAAGCGTTGAGTTTGCGTGCACCTTTAGAGCTAATCAGGACTTGCGTGCACCTGACAGCAAATGTTTCCCCTCAACCATGCAGGTAAATTAATAAGGAATAAAGTGCTTTGGTTTGGTATGTGTGTGTGTGTGTGCGTCTGTGTGTCTGTGTGTCTCTCTCTCTCTCTCTCTCTCTCTCTCTCTCTCTCTCTCTCTCTCTCTCTCTCTCTCTAACTACATCGCAAACATGAAAGGGTAGAATGGAATGAAGGAAGAAGAGAGAGAAAGCAAGAGCAAGTGGAAGAAGGGTAGGGAGAGAGAGAGATAAATAGTAGAAGAAGGAAAGAAGTGGATGATTGTGTGTAGAGAGACAAGGGGAAAAGAGGGGAAAGGAGAGGGGAAGACAAGTGTTTTACCACATCAAAGTTATGGGAGGAAATTTATGATAGGGAAAAGGAAACAAGGAGAGGAAGAGAGGAAGGGTGAAAGGGAAGGGAAGGAAAGGAAAGGGTGAGGGAGAGAAATGAGAATGATAGGGAGTAAGGAAAGAGGAAAAAAAAGGGGGAATGGGATGATAAAGAAAGGTAGGATAGGAAGTTAAATAAAGGGAGATGGATAAGGGAAAGACAAGGAGAATAGGAAGGGAAATAAAGGGAAGGAAAAGACACACACACACACACACACAAACATACCTTCCTCTCACACTTAAACATCTTCTTAAAACACCCTCCTCCTCCTCCTCCTCCTCCTCCTCTCCTCCTCCTCCTCCTCTTCCTCCTCCTCCTCCTTACGCCTTTTTAAAACCCTGAGGCCATCACAAACCCAAAACTGAAATAATACAACGCTTGAGACACACATTCGAGACCAACTAAAGCCTCTTCCTCCTCCTCCTCCTCCTCCTCCTCCTCTCCTCCTCCTCCTCTTCCTCTTCCTCCTCCTCCTTTAATAGTGTGTGGTATTTCCATTTTCTGTTTCTATACTTGGGTGAGTGGTGTCGAGTTATGCTTAGAAGATACCACCCTCCTCCTCCTCCACCTCCTCCTCCTCCTCCTCCTCCTCCTCCTCCTCCTCCTCCTCCTCCTCCTCGTCTCCATTTTAACCCACCAGTGAGCACAATGTGGAAAATTATCCTCCTTGGTGAGACTGTTCCTATATTCTTTCTATTTGTTGTTGTTGTTGTTGTTTTATCTTTTTTCTCTCTCTCTCTCTCTCTCTCTCTCTCTCTCTCTCTCTCTCTCTCTCTCTCTCTCTCTTTGTGTGTGTGTGTGTGTGTGTGTGTGTGTGTGTGTGTGTGTGTGTGTGTGTGTGTGTGTGTGCATTCAAGGGGAATCAAGCACACATAACCACCGCCGCTGCACCCAATTTTGCTTACACACACACACACACACACACACACACACACACACACACACACACACACACACACACACACACACACACACACACACACACACGAGATAATAATTCCAAAAGATATATATTTATAAAAAAACCAAAACAATACATATAGGAAATTAATAAACAAACAAAAACAAACAAACAAATAAGAAGAAAACAAAAAATATAAATCATAAAATATCAAAACGAAAACAGTGAATAAAAAAAAAAAATCAATAAAAAAAACCAGATATATATAAAAAAAACACAAACTCACACTCTCTCTCTCTCTCTCTCTCTCTCTCTCTCTCTCTCTCTCTCTCTCTCTCTCTCTCTCTCTCTCTCTCTCTCTCTCTCTCTCTCTCTCTCACCCACGCAATACCCTGTCGGTCGCTGATTGAAATGAGTGATACAACGACTAGTAATTTGAAGTGATTTGGCCCACACGAAATGAGGGTCAGATTACAATTAGTATGGGAGCTGATATGGACCACTCCCAGGTAATGCCCAGGTAAATGAGAGAGAGAGAGAGAGAGAGAGAGAGAGAGAGAGAGAGAGAGAGAGAGAGAGAGAGAGAGAGAGAGAGAGAGAGAGAGAGAGAGAGAGAGAGTTTAGTAGACAACAGAGCACAAAAGACTTGTTATTTATAGAGGAATAATATTACAGATAATATTCAGAGTCTAACAATACTCCATTACCCCGAAAAATAGCACCTGAATACACACACACACGCACACACACACACACGCACACACACACACACACACACACACACACACTTAACAAGGTATACACACAAACAAATAAAATAAACAAGATAGAGATTTAAATAAGAACAAACAGAAAGAAGAAGAAGAAGAAGAAGAAGAAGAGGAAGAAGAGTAAGGGGACACAGGTGCTTGAGGGGAAACAAAGGAAACAGCCTAAACAAGGTGAGGACAGGTGAGGGGAAACACAGGTATAGTTACGAGGAGACACACCTGTTTACTGATCTTTTTACTTCGAAAGGTATTGGTGTGGGGGGAGGGGGGGAGGGGAAGGACGATTAGGTGGATGGGGGTAAAGGGGGAGAGAAAAGAGGGGAGGGAGAGTAAGTGTGGTGAGGGGAGATAGATTAATAGTGGGGGTAAGGGGAGAGAATTATAGGGAGGGGGTAAGGGGAGAGAAAAAAAGAGGGGAAGGGGTGTAAGAGGAGTGAGGGGAGACTAATAGTGGAGGTAAGAGAGAGAGGAAGGGAGGTAGTGTAACAAGGTGAGAGGAGAGGGACAATGAGAGGGAGGTAAGGGGAAAAAAAAGAGGGGAGAGGGAGTGTAAGTAAGGTGAGGATAGAACACCTGGTTAGCTAATTGAACAGGTGAGTTTCCAAGGTAACACTTAACCCTCTACTGTCCCAGGTGTTCCTAAATGACCTCTTAAAAATCACGGTGGTCCACTTGTTAATGAGGCACACACACACACACCTGCCTCTTGGAACTTACCTGTGGGAGTCCTATATTTAAGAGGACCACCTTCTTCTTTCCTTCCTCCTCTTCCTCCTCTTACTCCTCTTGTTTCTCTATTCCTCTCCACAACTTCCTATATTCTCACCTTTATCTCTCCTCCTCCTCCTCCTCCTCCTCCTCCTCCTCCTCCTCCTCACCTACTTGAACCAGGTTATGAGGCGTTCCCTTCTTCCCTCTCACCCATCATTACCAAAATATTCTCCCTCCATCCATCTTTCCTCCTTCTCTCCCATCCTGAAAAATGCCTCCACGCCTCTCTTTCCTCCTCTATGTCCATGTTTCCTCCTCCTCCTCCTCCTCCTCTATAACACGTGGTACTAGTAGGGGTGCAAATTAAAGAGAAAGAGAGAGAGAGAGAGAGAGAGAGAGAGAGAGAGAGAGAGAGAGAGAGAGAGAGAGAGAGAGAGAGAGAGAGAGAGAGAGAGAGAGAGAGGGGGGTTTGAGGGATAAATTCTGGGAAAAAAGTAGTGTTTAGGGGAAAAAAAGTGATGTTATGGGAATATATTAAGG
>JAPQNM010000220.1:82500-85000 GCA_029783475.1 Metacarcinus magister
TGTAGTTTCCCTCAGTTTCCCTCCCATGCACAACTTGCCTTTTGAGCACAGTGGGGAAACTTTTGATCATACCCTCCATTTTATCCTTGCCTGTGTTTCCCCCCCCCACCCCCCCCGACGCTTAAAGTTTCCCCTTGGATTCCCTGCCACACTACACCAACTGGCACCCGATAAAAGGGGAAATAATGGGGAAAAAATGTTTGGAAAAAAATGTTTGGAAAAAAATGTTTGTTTGGAAAAAAATAAATAAATAACTGAAGGGAAACAGACGAGTGAACAGTGGAAATAAATAAGAAAACAGGGAATATGTATGATTAAATGAATGAATAAGTGAATGAATAAATGAATGCATGTTTCCCTCTCTGTATGTACTTGGAAATATGAAACAGCGTATGAATAAATAAATTGACAACAAAAAAAAACTAAATAAATATAAAAGAGAAAGAATGAAAAAAAAATAATAAAGAAATACACCATATATACAAAAAGTAAAATAAATAATAAATAAATAAAATACACTTCTCAATATTCCATTTTTTTTTCTTTCATTTTAACTTTTCCACGCAAGTCAAAGAAAACGGAACTTGGTAACTTAATTATCCAAAAACATTAATATTCGTAAAAGAACTTAAGAATATATTTTGTTTCCCTTATTTACAGATATTACAAAAAACATACACCGTTCTTTTAATACATACACATATCACCTCCCTATGTGTATACCTCAAAATGATTATATATACTCATGTATTAACCTAAACTACAATAAATTAACAATATCTATCTATCTATCCTTGTGGCTCAATAACTAAAACTCTTGTCTTGTTTCTTACGTCATGGGTTCGAATCCTACAAACTGCAAGTCTATATTTCCTAACCTCTGATCACTTTGGCTCAACAGTTAACGTTCTTGTCTTGTTTTTGCTGCGTCAAGGTTCGATTCCCAGCGCTGGTAATTCTTGTTTTGTTCCTAATGATTTGTTATAATTAGTTAAGTTGTTTAGTTGCATGAAATTAATGTTATGTGATACAGTTAAAGTGGAATATATTACTCACTTCTGTAATTGTTCTTTAAGTAAAAGTTTGTCTGGGAAATATAAATGATGTGGTAATAATTTAATGTAAGCTTATAATATTTACATATAAAATAAAATAATAAAATAGAATAAATAAATAAAGTAGTCTTCACGGGAACTTTGCGAAACAAGAAGGTAATGATATAATTAAATATTCCACCAACGGCTGCAATTATTATTATTATTATTATTATTATTATTATTACTATTATCAAACAGTAAAATAAATAGACAATTATTATAAAAAAAAGTATACATGAGTGTGTGTGTATATTGAGTACTTCCCCAAGAACATAAACTGATAATTGGATTTTACAGCATTTTACTATTTGCTCTTCCCCTCACCCAAAACCACCCACCACCCACCACCCACCACCCACACACACACACACACACACACACACACACATACTACTTCACACCTTCCCTCCCCCGCAATCTCGTTTCCCCTTCAGGACGCAACACGCTCCTTTCCCCTCTTCCCTTACCCACACTTCCCCTCTTTCCCCTCGTCTTTACCCACACAACCACAGGGCGTCGCTGTGTCCCCTCACCCAATCCTGAGGTCATTTAGCAGTTCATTACCTCATTTCCCACCAAGCGGTCCCTCCTATTGGTCTAGGTTTTCCCCTCATTTCCCCTCTCACGTTTCCCCTCATACTCCTAGCAGGAAACTCCACTTGCTTGTTGGGTAAGACTGTTTCCCTCGGTGGATGTGACGATACTCCACCTTTTCCCCTTACTCCACTTTTTTTCCTCCTCGTTTCTCCTTTATTTCCCTTTCCGTTCTATCATATCCATTTTTTCCCTCTCATTTCATTGTCCATCCCTCTTTTCTCTCTTTCTCTCTCTCTCTCTCTCTCTCTCTCTCTCTCTCTCTCTCTCTCTCTCTCTCTCTCTCTCTCTCTCTCTCTCTCTCTTCGTCTAATTCCTCCTTTTTATTGTTTCACTCCATCATTCTTGTTTCCCTTTTCCCTCCCTTCCCTCCAGTCTCTCCCACAATCTTCCATAAGCTCTTCCCTCCATCTGCTTCCTTACCTCCCCCCTCCTCCTCCCCCCCATTCCCCCTCCATTCCGTAATTCTCCTCCGGCGGAAGAACAAACTTTTCGTATTATAAAGAAAATTAGTTTTTCTCCCAAAGTGAATATGTTTGGAAGGGGAAACGGAAGGGGCGGCGGCGGAGGTGAGGAAAATGGATGACGGATTACGACCGAAGGAAAATCAGACGTCGCGAGGCCGAGGGGACGAAGGACTGACGGATTATAGAGCCGATAGACCTACCCGATTGATCAACCCGATAGACAGACCAATCCGATATCTCAACCCGATAGACCTATCCGACAGATCAATTCAATAGACTTTCCGATTGACGTTACCGATAGATCTACCCGATAGACCTACCCGATAGACCTACCCGATTGAC
>JAPQNM010000220.1:90000-105000 GCA_029783475.1 Metacarcinus magister
AGGGGAGATGGCCGCTTGAGGGGAAACCACGAGCCACGAGGGGAAAGTACGTGTGTGTGTGTGTGTGTGTGTGTGTGTGTGTGTATGTGTGTGTGTGTGTGTGTGTGTGTGTGTGTGTGTGTGTGTGTGTGTGTGTGATTATTCTACACCTATTCTTCTTTTTTTTTATATATATATATACTGATTTTGAGGTTTTTTTTCCCCCTTTTTCCCCTCAGTTTTTTTTCCCTTCTTATATTCTTTCTTCTTTTTCCTCTCTATATTTTTTTTTATGTTTTTCCGTCTCTCTTAACTTTATTTTTTTTTATAACCTTGTACGTTTATTCGTTTTTATTTTTCTGCTCTCTCTCTCTCTCTCTCTCTCTCTCTCTCTCTCTCTCTCTCTCTCTCTCTCTCTCTCTCTCCCCTTCTCTCCTTCCTTCCCTCTTTCTTCTCCTTCCTTCCTTCTTCCTACCAATCTTTCCTTTCCTCTATATCTTTACATCCTTCTTTTTCCCACCTTCCTCCTTCCTCTTCCTCCTCCTCCTCCTCCTCCTCCTCCTCCTCCTTGGCGTGACCAGCCGCGCGTAAGCTGTCAAACACTTTTCAGCGGACAACCTCATCCTTATACAGAAGATAAGAGGGAAAAGAGGGAAAAGAGGGAAAAGAGGGAAAGAGGGAAAAGAGGAAAAAGAGGGAAAAGAGGGGAAAGAGGGAGGGAAAGGGCAATCGCCGACGCCAGCACGAAGACCAAGGAAGAGGAAGATGAAGAGGAGGAGGAGGAGGAGGAGGAGGAGGAGGAGGAGGAGTTAAGAGATATGAAGGAAAAAAGGAAAATGAGATAAAGTGAATTACAGAGATAAAGAATAAAAAAAATAGAGATGATAATGAGGAAGGAGAATACAAATGAAGTAAAGAGGAAAATACGAGAATAGTTAAACAAGGAAAAAAAAAGGAAAATGATCAAGAATAAAAGAAAAAAAAGACAAACGATAGAAAAAAAAAGAGAGGAAGAGAAAGAGGAAACAAAGTAAAAAATAAAAAATAAAAACAAGACACAAGAAGAAAAGAAAGAGGAAGAGGAAGAGGAAGAAAATGAAAAAAAAAACCAACACATATAACAGTTTAACAAAGAAGGACTGAGAACACACACACACACACACACACACACACACACACACACACACACACACACACACACACTAAGAGGCTCATCCCGCCCTGCTATTCGTCAGCTCATTAACCAATCAAGTCGACTTATGCTTCTGCTGCGCCTTTCTAATTGGCTGAGAGGAAGAGGAGGAGGAGGAGGAGGAGGAGGAGGAGGAGGAGGAGGAGGAGGAGGAGGAGGAGGAGGAGGAAGAGGAAGAGGACAAGGAGAATTTATACAAATGAGTCTTGATGAACGAAATAAAAGAAAGAAAATAATAGACACTGACAAAAAAAAAATATAATTATAATTGAACAAGTGAAGTAAGTTAATGAAATAAGTAAAAGTAAGTAAATTTAAGTAAGTCATTGGAGTAAGTGAACCTGTGAGTCAAATAAATAAGTAATTAAGTATGTAAGTAGTTAAGTATGTAAGTAATTAAGTAAGTTAGTATGTAAGTGTAAAGTGGTAAGGTTGGGCGGGCGGCTCATTAACCCATTCAGTTGTTGCGGCACACCGTATGTGCCAGCAGCGTCTCCCTCTCCTGTGTTTGCGGCACGACGTCTGTGCCAAGATCTTTATATCATTCCCATGCATATACCAAACGTATGATGACAATAAGTATAGGCATGTGTAAAACCTTTTATCATTATTTACAAATTTCTATTGTCTTATGTATCAGAATTACCGTTCTTATGAGTATTTATGTGATATTCAATAGATAATTTTACGGTACGATAACTGCGGTTTGGCAACACCGCCGGCAGCAATATATAACCGTCGCTCCGTCGGCCGTCAGCGACGGGCTCTTCTAGCTAGCATTAGATATTGGATATTGAAAATATTGGAAATATCATTGCAGCATCTGATACACCTAATTAAACTGTACAACTGTCATTATGAATATTTGTTTTATGACTAATAATTACGCAGTAAAATGAAACTTAATATTTATATAAAAACATGATTTTCTTCCTCATTTTCCCGAAAGCTATTAGAGATATTAGAAATATCATTGCAGCATCTGATAGACCTAATTAAACTGTACAACTGTCATTATGAATATTTGTTCTATGACTAATAATTACGCAGTAAAATGAAGCTTAATATATATATAAAAACATGGTTTTCCTCCTCATTTTCTCGCAAGCTATTAGAGATATTAGAAATATCACTGCAGCATTTGATAGACCTAATTAAACTATAAAACTGACATTATGAATATTTGTTTTATGACTAATAATTACGCAGTAAAATGAAACTATATATTTATATAAAAACATGACATTCCTCCTCATTTTCTCGAAAGCTATTAGAGATATTGGAAATATCATTGCAGCATCTGATACACCTAATTAAACTGTACAACTGTCATTATGAATATTTGTTCTATGACTAATAATTACGCAGTAAAATGAAACTTAATATTTATATAAAAACATGAATTTCCTCCTCATTTTCTCGAAAGCTATTACAGATATTGGAAATATCACTGAAGCATCTGATAGACCTAATTAAACTGTAAAACTCATATTATGAATATTTGTTCTATGACTAATAATTACGCAGTAAAATTAGACTTTATATTTATATAAAAACATGATTTTCCTCCTAATTTTCTCGAAAGCTATTAGAGATATTGGAAATATCATTATAGCATCTGATACACGTAATTAAACTGTATAACTGTCATTATGAATATTTGTTCTAAGACTAATAATTACGAAGTAAAATGAAACTTAATATTTATATAAAAACATGACTTTCCTACTCATTTTCCCGAAAGCTATTAGAGATATTGGAAATATGATTGCAGCATCTGATACACCTAATTAAGCTGTACAATTCTCATTATGAATATTTGTTCTATGACTAATAATTACGCAGTAAAATGCAACTTAATATTTATATAAAAACATGATTTTCCTCCTCATTTTCTCGAAAGCTATTAGAGATATTGGAAATATCACTGCAGCATCTGATAGACCTAATTAAACTGTAAAACTGACATTATCAATATTTGTTCTATGACTAATAATTACGCAGTAAAATGAAACTATATATTTATATAAAAACATGATATTCCTCCTCATTTTCTCGAAAGCTATTAGAGATATTGGAAATATCATTGCAGCATCTGATAGACCTGATTAAAATCTACTACTGTCATTATGAATATTTTCACTAGTACTAATAAATAGTGAATTTTACTTTTTTTTCAATTACTTTCTTCCTCGTTTTCTCGAAAGCTATTAGAGATATTGGAAATATCATTGCATCATCTGATACACCGAATTCAACTGTACAACTGATATTATGAATATTTGTTCTATGACTAATAATTACGCAGTAAAATAAAACCGTATTTTTATATAAAAACATGATTTTCCTCGTCATTTTCTCGAAAGCTATTAGAGATATTGGAAATATAATTGCAGCATCTGATAGACCTAATTAATTTGTACAACTGATATTATGAATATTTGTTCTATGACTAATAATTACGCAGTAAAATGAAACTTAATATTTATTTAAAAACATGATTTTCCTCCTCATTTTCTCGAAAGCTATTAGAGATATTGGAAATATCATTGCAACAGCTGATACAGCTAATTAAACTCTACAACTGATATTATGAATAATTTTCCTATGACTAATAATTACGCAGTAAAATGAAACTTAATATATATATACAAATATGAATTTCCTCCTCATTTTCCCGAAAGCTATTAGAGATATTGGAAATATCATTGCAGCATCTGATACACCAAATTAAACTGTACAACTGACATTATGAATATTTGTTCTATGACTAACAATTACGCAGTAAAATTAAACTTAATATTTATTTAAAAACATGACTTTCCTCCTCATTTTCTCGAAAGCTATTAGAGATATTGGAAATATACTTGCAGCATCTGATATACCTAATTAAACTGTACAACTGTGATTATGAATATTTGTTCTATGACTAATAAATACGCAGTAAAATGAAACTTAATATTTATATAAAAACATGACTTTCCTACTCATTTTCCCGAAAGCTATTAGAGATATTGGAAATATGATTGCAGCATCTGATACACCTAATTAAACTGTACAACTGTCATTATGAATATTTGTTCTATGACTAATAATTACGCAGTAAAATGAAACTTAATATTTATATAAAAACATGAATTTCCTCCTCATTTTCTCGAAAGCTATTAGAGATATTGGAAATATCACTGCAGCATCTGATAGACCTAATTAAACTGTAAAACTCAAATTACGAATATTTGTTCTATGACTAATAATTACGCATTAAAATTAAACTTTATATTTATATAAAAACATGACTTTCCTCCTAATTTTCTCGAAAGCTATTAGAGATATTGGAAATATCATTACAGCATCTGATACACCTAATTAAACTGTACAACTGTCATTATGAATATTTGTTCTATGACTAATAATTACTTAGTAAAATGAAACTTAATATTTCTATATAAACATAACTTTTCTCCTCATTTCCTCGAAAGCTATTAGAGATATTGGAAATATCATTGCAGCATCTGATACACCTAATTAAACTGTACAACTGTCATTATTAATATTTGTTCTATGACTAATAATTACGCAGTAAAATGAAACTTAATATATATGTAAAAACATGAATTTCCTCCTCATTTTCTCGAAAGCTATTAGAGATATTGGAAATATCATTGATGTATCTGATAGACCTAATTAAACTGTAAAACTTAAATTATGAATATTTGTTCTATGACTAATAATTACGCAGTAAAATGAAACTTTATATTTATATAAAAACATGATTTTCCTCCACATTTTCTCGAAAGCTATTAAAGATATTGGAAATATCAATGCAGCATCTGATACACCTAATTAAACTGTACAACTGTCATTATGAATATTTCTTCTATGACTAATAATTACGCAGTAAAATGAAACTTAATATTTATATAAAAACATGATTTTCCTCCTCATTTTCCCGATAGCTATTAGAGATATTTGAAATATCATTGGAGATTCTGATATACCTAAATAAACTGTACAACTGTCATTATGAATATTTCTTCTATGACTAATAATTACGCAGTAAAATGAAACTTAATATTTATTTAAAAACATGAATTTCCTCCTCATTTTCTCGAAAGCCATTAAAGATATTGGAAATATCATTGCAGCATCTGATACACCTAATTAAACTGTACAACTGATATTATGAATATTTGTTCTATGACTAATAATAACGCAATAAAATTAAACTTTATATTTATATAAAAACATGACTTTCCTCCTCATTTTCCCGAAAGCTATTAGAAATATTCGAAATATCATTGCAGCATCTGATACACCTAATTAAACTGTACAACTGTAATTATAAATATTTGTTTTATGACTAATAATTACGCAGTAAAATGAAACTTAATATTTATATAAAAATATGACTTTCCTCCTCATTTTCCCGAAAGCTATTAGAGATATTGGAAATATACTTGCAGCATCTGATATATCTAATTAAACTGTACAACTGTCATTATAAATATTTGTTCTATGACTAATAATTACGCAGTAAAATGAAACTTAATATTTATATATAAACATGATTTTCCTCCTCATTTTCCCGAAAGCTATTAGAGATATTGGAAATATCATTGCAGCATCTGATAGACCTAATTAAACTGTAAAACTGATATTATGAATATTTGTTCTATGACTAATAATTACGCAGTAAAATTAAACTTAATATTTATTTTAAAACATGACTTTCCTCCTCATTTTCACGAAAGCTATTAGAGATATTGGAAATATCATTGCAGCATCTGATACAACTAATTAAACTATACAACTGTGATTATGAATATTTGTTCTATGACTAATAATTACGCAGTAAAATGAAACTTAATATTTATATAAAAACATGACTTTCCTACTCATTTTCCCGAAAGCTATTAGAGATATTGGAAATATGATTGCAGCCTCTGATACACCTAATTAAACTGTACAACTGTCATTATGAATATTTGTTCTATGACTAATAATTACGCAGTAAAATGAAACTTAATATTTATATAAAAACATGAATTTCCTCCTCATTTTCTCGAAAGCTATTAGAGATATTGGAAATATCACTGCAGCATCTGATAGACCTAATTAAACTATATAACTGAAATTATGAATATTTGTTCTATGACTAATAATTATGCAGTAAAATTAAACTTTATATTTATATAAAAACATGACTTTCCTCCTAATTTTCTCGAAAGCTATTAGAGATATTGGAAATATCATTACAGCATCTGATACACCTAATTAAACTGTACAACTATCATTATGAATATTTGTTCTATGACTAATAATTACTCAGTAAAATGAAACTTAATATTTCTATATAAACATAACTTTTCTCCTCATTTTCTCGAAAGCTATTAGAGATATTGGAAATATCATTGCAGCATCTGATACACCTAATTAACTTGTACAACTGATATTATGAATATTTGTTCTATGGCTAATAATTACACAGTAAAATGAAACTTAATATATATATAAAAACATGACTTTCCTCCTCATTTTCCCGAAAGCTATTAGAGATATTGGAAATATCATTGCAGCATCTGATACAACTAATTAAACTGTACAACTCTCACTATGAATATTTGTTCTATGACTAATAATTACGCAGTAAAATGAAACTTAATATTTATATAAAAACATGATTTTCCTCCTCATTTTCTCGAAAGCTATTAGAGATATTGGAAATATCACTGCAGCATCTGATAGACCTAATTAAACTGTAAAACTGACATTAAGAATATTTGTTCTATGACTAATAATTACGCAGTAAAATGAAACTATATATTTATATAAAAACATGACATTCCTCCTCATTTTCTCGAAAGCTATTAGAGATATTGGAAATATCATTGCAGCATCTGATAGACCTGATGAAAATCTACTACTGTCATTATGAATATTTTCACTAGTACTAATAAATACTGAATTTTACTTTTTTTTCAATTACTTTCTTCCTCGTTTTCTCGAAAGCTATTAGAGATATTGGAAATATCATTGCATCATCTGATACACCTAATTCAACTGTACAACTGATATTATGAATATTTGTTCTATGACTAATAATTACGCAGTAAAATAAAACCGTATTTTTATATAAAAACATGATTTTCCTCGTCATTTTCTCGAAAGCTATTAGAGATATTGGAAATATAATTGCAGCATCTGATAGACCTAATTAAACTGTACAACTGATATTATGAATATTTGTTCTATGACTAATAATTACGCAGTAAAATGAAACTTAATATTTATTTAAAAACATGACTTTCCTCCTCATTTTCTCGAAAGCTATTAGAGATATTGGAAATATCATTGAAACAGCTGATACACCTAATTAACCTCTACAACTGATATTATGAATATTTTTTCTATGACTAATAATTACGCAGTAAAATGAAACTTAATATTTATTTAAAAACATGAATTTCCTCCTCATTTTCCCGAAAGCTATTAGAGATATTGGAAATATCATTGCAGCATCTGATACAGCTAATAAAACTGTACAACTGTCATTATGAATATTTGTTCTATGACTAACAATTACGCAGTAAAATTAAACTTAATATTTATTTAAAAACATGACTTTCCTCCTCATTTTCTCGAAAGCTATTAGAGATATTGGAAATATGATTGCAGCATCTGATACGACTAATTAAACTGTACAACTGTGATTATGAATATTTGTTCTATGACTAATAATTACGCAGTAAAATGAAACTTAATATTTATATAAAAACATGACTTTCCTACTCATTTTCCCGAAAGCTATTAGAGATATTGGAAATATGATTGCAGCATCTGATACACCTAATTAAACTGTACAACTGTCATTATGAATATTTGTTCTATGACTAATAATTACGCAGTAAAATGAAACTTAATATTTATATAAAAACATGAATTTCCTCCTCATTTTCTCGAAAGCTATTAGAGATATTGGAAATATCACTGCAGCATCTGATAGACCTAATTAAACTATATAACTGAAATTATGAATATTTGTTCTATGACTAATAATTACGCAGTAAAATTAAACTTTATATTTATATAAAAACATGACTTTCCTCCTAATTTTCTCGAAAGCTATTTGAGATATTGGAAATATCATTACAGCATCTGATACACCTAATTAAACTGTACAACTATCATTATGAATATTTGTTCTATGACTAATAATTACTCAGTAAAATGAAACTTAATATTTCTATATAAACATAACTTTTCTCCTCATTTTCTCGAAAGCTATTAGAGATATTGGAAATATCATTGCAGCATCTGATACAACTAATTAAACTGTACAACTGTGATTATGAATATTTGTTCTATGACTAATAATTACGCAGTAAAATGAAACTTAATATTTATATAAAAACATGACTTTCCTCCTCATTTTCCCGAAAGCTATTAGAGATATTGGAAATATGATTGCAGCATCTGATACACCTAATTAAACTGTACAACTGTCATTATGAATATTTGTTCTATGACTAATAATTACGCAGTAAAATGAAACTTAATATTTATATAAAAACATGAATTTCCTCCTCATTTTCTCGAAAGCTATTAGAGATATTGGAAATATCACTGCAGCATCTGATAGACCTAATTAAACTATAAAACTGAAATTATGAATATTTGTTCTATGACTAATAATTACGCAGTAAAATGAAACTTAATATTTATATAAAAACATGATTTTCCTCCTCATTTTCTCGAAAGCTATTAGAGATATTGGAAATATCACTGCAGCATCTGATAGACCTAATTAAACTGTAAAACTGACATTATGAATATTTGTTCTATGACTAATAATTACGCAGTAAAATGAAACTATATATTTATATAAAAACATGACATTCCTCCTCATTTTCTCGAAAGCTATTAGAGATATTGGAAATATTATTGCAGCATCTGATAGACCTGATTAAAATCTACTACGTTCATTATGAATATTTTCACTAGTACTAATAAATACTGAATTTTACTTTTTTTTCAATTAATTTCTTCCTCGTTTTCTCGAAAGCTATTAGAGATATTGGAAATATCATTGCATCATCTTATACACCTAATTCAACTGTACAACTGATATTATGAATATTTTTTCTATGACTAATAATTATGCAGTAAAATAAAACCGTATTTTTATATAAAAACATGATTTTCCTCGTCATTTTCTCGAAAGCTATTAGAGATATTGGAAATATAATTGCAGCATCTGATAGACCTAATTAAACTGTACAACTGATATTATGAATATTTGTTCTATGACTAATAATTACGCAGTAAAATAAAACTTAATATTTATTTAAAAACATAACTTTCCTCCTCATTTTCTCGAAAGCTATTAGAGATATTGGAAATATCATTGCAACAGCTGATACACCTAATTAACCTCTACAACTGATATTATGAATATTTTTTCTATGACTAATAATTACGCAGTAAAATGAAACTTAATATTTATTTAAAAACATGAATTTCCTCCTCATTTTCCCGAAAGCTATTAGAGATATTGGAAATATCATTGCAGCATCTGATACAGCTAATAAAACTGTACAACTGTCATTATGAATATTTGTTCTATGACTAACAATTACGCAGTAAAATTAAACTTAATATTTATTTAAAAACATGACTTTCCTCCTCATTTTCTCGAAAGCTATTAGAGATATTGGAAATATCATTGCAGCATCTGATACAACTAATTAAACTGTACAACTGTCATTATGAATATTTGTTCTATGACTAATAATTACGCAGTAAAATGAAACTTAATATTTATATAAAAACATGAATTTCCTCCTCATTTTCTCGAAAGCTATTAGAGATATTGGAAATATCACTGCAGCATCTGATAGACCTAATTAAACTATATAACTGAAATTATGAATATTTGTTCTATGACTAATAATTACGCAGTAAAATTAAACTTTATATTTATATAAAAACATGACTTTCCTCCTAATTTTCTCGAAAGCTATTAGAGATATTGGAAATATCATTACAGCATCTGATACAACTAATTAAACTGTACAACTATCATTATGAATATTTGTTCTATGACTAATAATTACTCAGTAAAATGAAACTTAATATTTCTATATAAACATAACTTTTCTCCTCATTTTCTCGAAAGCTATTAGAGATATTGGAAATATCATTGCAGCATCTGATACACCTAATTAACTTGTACAACTGATATTATGAATATTTGGTCTATGGCTAATAATTACGCAGTAAAATGAAACTTAATATTTATATAAAAACATGACTTTCCTCCTCATTTTCTCGAAAGCTATTAGAAATATTGGAAATATCATTGCAGCATCTGATACAACTAATTAAACTGTACAACTCTCATTATGAATATTTGTTCTATGACAAATAATTACGCAGTAAAATGAAACTTAATATTTATATAAAAACATGATTTTCCTCCTTATTTTCTCGAAAGCTATTAGAGATATTGGAAATATCACTGCAGCATCTGATAGACCTAATTAAACTGTAAAACTGACATTATGAATATTTGTTCTATGACTAATAATTACGCAGTAAAATGAAACTATATATTTATATAAAAACATGACATTCCTCCTCATTTTCTCGAAAGCTATTAGAGATATTGGAAATATCATTGCAGCATCTGATAGACCTGATTAAAATCTACTACTGTCATTATGAATATTTTCACTAGTACTAATAAATACTGAATTTTACTTTTTTTTCAATTACTTTCTTCCTCGTTTTCTCGAAAGCTATTAGAGATATTGGAAATATCATTGCATCATCTGATACACCTAATTCAACTCTACAACTGATATTATGAATATTTGTTCTATGACTAATAATTACACAGTAAAATAAAATCGTATTTTTATATAAAAACATGATTTTCCTCGTCATTTTCTCGAAAGCTATTAGAGATATTGGAAATATAATTGCAGCATCTGATAGACCTAATTAAACTGTACAACTGATATTATGAATATTTGTTCTATGACTAATAATTACGCAGTAAAATGAAACTTAATATTTATTTAAAAACATGACTTTCCTCCTCATTTTCTCGAAAGCTATTAGAGAAATTGGAAATATCATTGCAACAGCTGATAACCCTAATTAAACTCTACAACTGATATTATGAATATTTTTTCTATGACTAATAATTACGCAGTAAAATGAAACTTAATATTTATATAAAAACATGACTTTCCTCCTCATTTTCTCGAAAGCTATTAGAGATATTGGAGATATCATTGCAGCATCTGATACACCTAATTAAACTGTACATTTGATATTATGAATATTTGTTCAATGGCTAATAATTACGTTTCAGTTGCTACTGAAACTAGCTGTAACTCCTTTCGTTTGACTCGTATTGAATTTTCAAGCATGGATTCAGAATGTGCAGAGTTTTCCGATCCTTATGGTATGTAACAAGTACCGATAAACACAGTATTAAGAAAATATATATTACGTCCTCACGTAAATTACGTAGATTATAAATAACGAAAAAAGAAACTAGACGCAGGATTGGAATGGGATAGGGTTTAAAAGAAAGCGAAAAATATTTATAATTTCACAACATAACTCTTTGTTATATTTGATCGGTATCTATCTCATGAAAAATAGTTATTTACTAAAATGTTGATATCATTAAACAACCAATATTAGCTTCTAAGCTAAGATACCAATTGAACAAAGTGCTTTGTTTATTAGTTGGTAATTTCATAAGGAATATCTGATATCTTTTCCATCAACATTGGTAAAGTATTAGATCCACCATACTGATTTTATCATCTGTTTTAACCCAAATAAATTCCTTTATAGAAATAAAAGTTGCTGGTGAAATTAACTGAAACTAAGCTGAAAGTCTTACATTATTCCTATGTACAACATACTTTAAAAAAAACAAAATCGAAGAGAAAATTTTGCAAAAAATTTCCCGAAGTAGCAAAAATGACAAAAAATCCAGCCTAGGTTGAGATCAATTCTACACATCCACGAGCGTCTATAAGATGGTTAAACGTGTTGCAAGGCATAGTTATGAACTGCTTTGAGCTGTAACAGTCATTACAAGAATATTCGTGGAAGTTAAGAGTATATGTGTTCCTTACGGGGTAACGGGTCGTGTCGAGGAGTATACGCGGGTTACTGATAGCTCTTGATGGAGTTTGACACTGCAATAAAAGTACTGCATTACATTTTTTTAATGGAAATAAATCACTTCCATAGCCATTGGCACCGGTGACAGAGTCAGTAGTGAAAATTTTGATCGGCCGGTCATGACCGAACGAGCGGTGGGAATTGAGTTGTTTTCTGCCTCTATACACCTAATTCTAGTGAGCCTTATCTTGATGCAGCAGCATTTAAGAAGGTCAGAGGAAGGCTATGTACACTACAGGAGTATTCAAACAGACTCTGCCATCCTGAAATAGTGTAAAAAGACTGGTTTTCATCACAGTTCCTACTGAAACTAGCTGTAACTCCTTTCGTTTGACTTGTATTGAATTTTCAAGCATGGATTCAGAATGTGCAGAGTTTTCCGATCCTTATAGTATGTAACAAGTACCGATAAACACAGTATTAAGAAAATATATATTACGTCCTCACGTAAATTACGTAGATTATAAATAACGAAAAAAGAAACTAGACGCAGGATTGGAATGGGATAGGGTTTAAAAGAAAGCGAAAAATATTTATGATTTCACAACATAACTCTTTGTTATATTTGATCGGTATTTATCTCATGAAAAATAGTTATTTACTAAAATGTTGATATCATTAAACAACCAATATTAGCTTCTAAGCTAAGATACCAATTGAACAAAGTGCTTTGTTTATTAGTTGGTAATTTCATAAGGAATATCTGATATCTTTTCCATCAACATTGGTAAAGTATTAGATCCACCATACTGATTTTATCATCTGTTTTAACCCAAATAAATTCCTTTATAGAAATAAAAGTGGCTGGTGAAATTAACTGAAACTAAGCTGAAAGTCTTACATTATTTCTATGTACAACATACTTTAAACTAAACAAAATCGAAGAGAAAATTTTGCAAAAAATTTCCCGAAGTAGCAAAAATGACAAAAAATCCAGCCTAGGTTGAGATCAATTCTACACATCCACGAGGGTCTATAGGATGGTTAAACGTGTTGCAAGGCATAGTTATGAACTGCTTTGAGCTGTAACAGTCATTACAAGAATATTCGTGGAAGTTAAGAGTATATGTGTTCCTTACGGGGTAACGGGTCGTGTCGAGGAGTATACGCGGGTTACTGATAGCTCTTGATGGAGTTTGACACTGCAATAAAAGTACTGCATTACATTTTTTTAATGGAAATAAATCACTTCCATAGCCATTGGCACCGGTGACAGAGTCAGTAGTGAAAATTTTTATCGGCCGGTCATGACCGAACGAGCGGTGGGAATTGAGTTGTTTTCTGCCTCTATACACCTAATTCTAGTGAGCCTTATCTTGATGCAGCAGCATTTAAGAAGGTCAGAGGAAGGCTATGTACACTACAGGAGTATTCATACAGACTCTGCCATCCTGAAATAGTGTATAAAAACTGGTTTTCATCACAGTTGCTACTGAAACTAGCTGTAACTCCTTTCGTTTGACTCGTATTGAATTTTCAAGCATGGATTCAATTTGTGCAGAGTTTTCCGATCCTTATGGTATGTAACAAGTACCGATAAACACAGTATTAAGAAAATATATATTACGTCCTCACGTAAATTACGTAGATTATAAATAACGAAAAAAGAAACTAGACGCAGGATTGGAATGGGATAGGGTTTAAAAGAAAGCGAAAAATATTTATGATTTCACAACATAACTCTTTGTTATATTTGATCGGTATCTATCTCATGAAAAATAGTTATTTACTAAAATGTTGATATCATTAAACAACCAATATTAGCTTGTAAGCTAAGATACCAATTGAACAAAGTGCTTTGTTTATTAGTTGGTAATTTCATAAGGAATATCTGATATCTTTTCCATCAACATTGGTAAAGTATTAGATCCACCATACTGATTTTATCATCTGTTTTAACCCAAATAAATTCCTTTATAGAAATAAAAGTGGCTGGTGAAATTAACTGAAACTAAGCTGAAAGTCTTACATTATTTCTATGTACAACATACTTTAAACTAAACAAAATCGAAGAGAAAATTTTGCAAAAAATTTCCCGAAGTAGCAAAAATGACAAAAAATCCAGCCTAGGTTGAGATCAATTCTACACATCCACGAGGGTCTATAAGATGGTTAAACGTGTTGCAAGGCATAGTTATGAACTGCTTTGAGCTGTAACAGTCATTACAAGAATATTTGTGGAAGTTAAGAGTATATGTGTTCCTTACGGGGTAACGGGTCGTGTCGAGGAGTATACGCGTCATTTTCTCGAAAGCTATTAGAGATATTGGAAATATAATTGAAGCATCTGATAGACCTAATTAAACTGTACAAATGATATTATGAATATTTGTTCTATGACTAATAATTACGTAGTAAAATGAAACTTAATATTTATTTAAAAACATGACTTTCCTCCTCATTTTCTCGAAAGCTATTGGAGATATTGGAAATATCATTGCAACAGCTGATACACCTAATTAAACTGTATAACTGATATTATGAATATTTTTTCTATGACTAATAATTACGCAGTAAAATGAAACTTAATATTTATTTAAAAACATGAACTTCCTCCTCATTTTCCCGAAAGCTATTAGAGATATTGGAAATATCATTGCAGCATCTGATACACCTAATTA
>JAPQNM010000220.1:107500-112500 GCA_029783475.1 Metacarcinus magister
CAAATAAATAACTCACTTCATTGTTCTTGCAAGCACAAATATTTGAACACTTCCCTTTTTTTTCCTCTCTCTCTTTTTTCCCTTCCTCCCTCACCCACTCAAAAAAAAAAAAGGAAAATGAATAAATAAAACAGAAAGAGAAATAAAAGTTAACTCAAGTATATATATATCAACAACGAAGATAAACAATGAACCTTTTTTTTTTCTCTCCTTTAAAATTTCAAAAAAACCAAAAAGACTTCAAACCCAACCACACATGCGTCACCAAAAAGACTCTTAACCTAACCACACATCACAATCACCAACAAGACTCCAAACTACTACCACACAAGCGTCACCAAAAAGACTTCTAACCAAACAACTAATCACAATCACCAAAAAAACTTCTAACCCCCCTCCCCCCACACACAGCCCCGCCAGTCACCAAAAAGACTTCTAACCCCCAAACAGTCGTGAGTCACCATAGCAGCAGCAGCAGAAGGTGAGTAAGCAGGTAAGTGTGCTCTCACCTTCACCTGTATGCAAATTAGACAGGTGGACGGCGCTCACCTGTCCACTAATGACGTTATTAGTGCACGGCTCCCTTGTATTTACCTGGCTGGATAATTAAAGTCAGCTATCTCTATTTTCTTTCTTTTTTTTCTCTCTCACTCACTTTATCTATTTTAATTACTACGTTTTGCTCTCTTCTCTTTATGTTTTTTTTTATTTATTATCTCTCTTACTCTCTCTCTCTCTTTCACATTTTTTTTCTTACTTCACTACCACTATATTTATTTTGTATCTGTCTCACTCTCCTTCTACACACACACACACACACACCAGCATCTTCCCATTGCTCTCTACCTTTCCATTCCCTCTCACCTGACTGATTAGTGAGTTACCTGGTTGAGCGGATCGAGGATTGGGAGGCTGATTGGGGGAACGACTTCACAATCAGATGAGAGAGAGAGAGAGAGAGAGAGAGAGAGAGAGAGAGAGAGAGAGAGAGAGAGAGAGAGAGAGAGAGAGAGAGAGAGAATGGATAGGGTTCAAGGGTATTCAATTGGTAATGTAGGGAGTTAATCATTCTCTCTCTCTCTCTCTCTCTCTCTCTCTCTCTCTCTCTCTCTCTCTCTCTCTCTCTCTCTCTCTCTCTCTCTCTCATTTTTCTATCATATACTCCTACCTCCTCAATCCTTCCTTATTTCTTTACTACCATTTATTTCCTTTCCTCCTGTCTTCCATTCCCTTCCTTTTTTCCCTCCAAACACCAACACACAATCATTTAAAACCAAGAGTAAGGAAAAAACAGTAAAAAAACAAACACCAATACACTTAAAACACTTTCATTACACTTAGATAGAATTTACGGTTCATTTCCCACTTTTTTTCCCCTTGTTTCCCAGTCAGTGGAGGGGAAAAAACAGGATATGTGTTTGTTTGGCGTGTAGGTGTGGGAGTAGTGTGTGTTTTTTTTTTCAAACCTTCAATATCCTCGTGAGAAAGATAATTGTGTGTGTGTGTGTTTGTGTGTGTGTGTGTGTGTGTGTGTGTGTGTGTGTGTGTGTGTGTGTGTGTGTGTGTGTGTGTGTGTGTGTGTGTGTGTGATGTGCTTCAATCTGGCCGGGTGTTCCTCGTTTATCTTGAGTGACTTTAAAGAATGGTTCCCTAATCACCCTAACGGAGTAGTGATCACCAATCCCTAAGCAGCTGGGACGAGACCAGGTGATTAAGTGATTGGCTCATTAACTTAAGAGACACACAAGACGAGGGGAGACTGATTTTTTTCCCCTATTAAATTTTTTTCTTACTAAATTTTTTTCGAACAATTTTTTTTTTCTCCTTTGTGCCAGATATGTGTTCTTCCTTTTTTTCCCCTCCATCTGACTTTCTTTCTTTATATATTTCTTTCTTTATTTTTTCTCACTCTTTACCTGTCTATCAATTCATCTACCTACGTGTCTATCTATTTATTTCTCATTCTATCTACATTTATCATTATTTGAATCTACATCAAAATTTCCTTCTCATAACCTCATTTAATTACTCGTCTGTCTATCAATGTATCTATGAATCTATTTATTTGTTCATCTATCAATAAATCGATCTAGAAAACAAAGAATCTATTTGTCTATACATGTATCAATCTATCAATCCATTATTATCATCAACCATCCATCCACTATCTATCAATCTATTTATCTTTCTATCTACGGCCATCAACTTCACCAATAGATCCCACACCCATTCTGACGCACTACCTGTCCACCACACACCCTCATTACCGCCCACAACACTAATTAACGTTAATCACCCTACATTGGCAGGTGTTATAGTTAATGCAGCTTCCGGTATCCACGAAATATATACAGCATGAAAATTATATACATCCTCGACAGGGATGTATTTATGTATGTATGTATGTATGTATGTATGTATGTATGTATGTATGTATGTATGGTTTGAAAGTATACATGGTGATATATTTGTTTATGTGTGTTGTGTGTAGATGTGTATGTATGTATGTATTGAAGGAGGACAGAATGTTGTATGTGTGTGTGTGTGTATGTGTGGAAATTGTATACACAGGATAAATATATATGTCTGTGTATCCATTGAAATTAGACATACGAGAAAAATGCCATATCAAAAAAAAGAGAAATAACAGAGAAACGCACACAATGTATACATATAAAAAAAAATAATGCACATGAAATAGGTAAAGACTATACCTTAGAAAATACATGAAATAGTAAAAAAATAAAAGATATATAAAATAAAAAAAAACACGTATATATATAATCTTATAATCAAAACACACCTGAAATATAAACCTCATTACCTTACCTTACCTTCTCATAGGGAAACACAATACACAGCTGAAAGAAAGAGAGAAAGAAAGAAAGAGAGAGATAGAGAGAACAAAAGAAAATAAAAGAGAAAGAAAGAGCGAAATTAAAACTAACTCACAAATCTGGCAGTCATCGTTGAGGTCGTAGTAGTAGTAGTAGTAGTAGTAGTAGTAGTAGTAGTAGTAGTAGTAGTAGTAGTAGTAGTAGTAGTAGTAGTAACACTCTGTATGAAACACTTAAAAAAAAAAGGAAAATAGAGAACAAGGACAAGGAGAAGAAGGAGGAGGAGGATGAAGGAGGAGGAGAAGGAGGAGGAGGAGAGGGAGAGGGAGAGGGAAAACTACGGTATCACAAAACAACAACAACAACAACACATAGATATATATAAAACAGACCGTAGTTATATATCTAGCACTCTATAGAGGCGAGGACACGATGCGATCTAAGAGTAAATAAATAAGGGAAAGAAACAAAATAAAATCGTAATTATACCACGAAATGCATAGACGAACATTCACATACGAGGCAATGCAGGAGCTGGAAGGTAAAGGTACATCAATTAGCAGGTAATTCATCACCTTTCCAGCCACTAAAAGGATCAGAACGTACATAAAAGGATTAGATTCTACTACGCATTCTGGAAGCAAGTTTATAAGAGGATCACGATAAGGAATGGAATGGGATACACGCACACGCACACGCACGCACACACACACACACACACACACACACACACACACACACACACACACACTCATTTGAAGAAGTAAAGAAGTAGAAAAGGAATTTATGATTTTTTAAAAAGTTGAAATAGGGATTTTATATAGAAATTAATTATGAAATGCAAAATAAAAAATGGAAAATATTAGCAAAGAGAATACCAAGAGAAGACAAAATAATAAGTAACACGAAATATCTCACAAATAATGTAAAAAATAATTATATATATATACGAAAAAGATAAGATTAATATATACTTCTTTTTGTAGTAGTAGTAGAAGATAGATAGATAGGAGATAAAAAAAAATAACAGTAGAAGGTCACAAAACCACACTTAACAGAGGACAGGTCAGGTCAGGGCAGGTCAGGGTGAGGGGAGGTGGTTGGGTAGGGTAGGGAATGGGTCCTTACGAGGGGACAACCAAAACATAAGCCTTTAAAGGGGAAGACTCAGTGAGGGGAGGCGTTTGTCATTAAGGAATTAGGGAAACGCAAAATTCAGGCAAGGTTTTGGGAGCGAGGGGAAACGAGGGGAAGGTGAGGGTGAAAGTAAACGAGGGGAAAGGCGTAGATGAGGGGAAACGAGGGGGAAAAGGTATAGGTTAGGGGAAATGAAGGGGAAAAACGTGGGTGAGGGGAGATGAGGGGAAGTTGTGGGTGAGGGGATATGAGGGGAAACAAGGGGAAAGGCTTGGGTGAGGGGAAACATCTAAGGGTAATTAAAGACAGGAGGAGGATGAAGATGAGGGGAAATAACTTCAGCTTCCAGAAGGGAAAAAAAAGGGAAAATGTAAAGGAAGAAGATTAATTTGTAAACAGGAAAAAAAGGAAAGTAATGAAATATGAAGGAAAAAAATAACATGGGAATAAAAAAATAAAAAAAAATATCATGAACTATATATCTCTTCTTTCCTTCCCCCCCCCAAAAAAAAAAAAAGAACAACGAGAGGAACAAAACCAAAACCAAAAAAAAATAAATAAATAAAAAAGTGGAAATCTTGAAATCACCCAAAATACTTAATGGGTGAAAGGGACACTCGCGGGGCATCTAAACTACCATTAAGAAGGAAAAATAGGACCCCATTAAGGCAGAGAGGAAGGCATCCATCACCCATTAATTAACAGAACCCATTAATAGAAGCCATCTGGCGACATACAAATGAGAGACAATTAAGAGAAAAAGAGGGGAAAAAAATGCTGGACAATTAAGGAAAGTAGAGGGGAAAAAATGGGGAACTGAGGGGAAAAAACAATTTGACCAATACCTTTTGTTCCATCTGCCTTAGTAAAGAGGAGTTAGGAAGGAGATGATATATATATACATGTGAGGGGAAAAAACCAGGAAGGGAAAAAAAAGAGGAGGAAAGAAGAAAGTGTAAGATGAGAAAAGTCAAAAAAAGGAAAATTAGGAAAAAAAAAACATACGATGGAAAGAGAGAAAAAAAA
>JAPQNM010000220.1:120000-132500 GCA_029783475.1 Metacarcinus magister
GAGAGAGAGAGAGAGAGAGAGAGAGAGAGAGAGAGAGAGAGAGAGAGAGAGAGAGAGAGAGAGAGAGAGAGAGAGAGAGAGAAGATAGAAGGTTATATACACGTGAAAGAATATTATTGAATTGTTATAGAAATGTAGTTAGGAAATATATAATAAAATTTGTATATACTTTTTTTTCTTTTGCATAGACTAAAGAAAAAGATTTATAGTTTGTGAATAAAAAGAGAGAAGTTTCCTAATAAAATAGATTGGAAATATGGAAATAAGTCTAGAGAGAGAGGGGAAAAAAAAAAAAAAAATTACAATGCATTTATTTCAAACCCAAGTTACTAATAAGAAAAATAAATAAATAAATATATATACATATATATATATATAAAATATAGCCTCTCATATGCTAATTCTTGAGAGAGGGGGAAAAAAATCTTAAGGAAATAAAGTCAAACAAATAAACATGACACAAGATGCAAATGACTTAAACTTTCAACACAAAATCTTAATAAATTCTTAGCGGTGTGTTGTTTAAGTTTCAATAAATAACAGCAAACACACACACAAACAAACAAACAGACATGTGTATATCTACCCTACTCCCCACACCTCCCCAGTCTCTCTTAGAATCACCTGCCCCCCCCCCTTTCCCCTCACCTGTCCCCTCACCTGATCTACTGTACAGGTAAGTCACTCCACATCTATTTCTTCCTCATCCACTCAATAAAATTTTACCATTACATCTTTTCACTCCTTCTCCCCTCACTTTCCCTCTTTTCCTCCCTCACTTCCCTCTTTTCCTCCTTACTTCCCCTTGCTCTTCATCGTCTTCTTCTTTGCTATGACCTTCCTCTCCCCTCTTTTTCTCCCTCCTTCCTTCCTTTCTCTCTTCATCATCATCTTCCTCCTTCCTTCCTTCCTTCCTTCTTTTCTCTTTGACTCTCACTCACACCCACGACACCTTCCCTTCCCCCCTCTCCCCTTACTCCCACCCCTTTCCCCTCCCCTTTCCCCTCCCCCCCTTTCACACGCTTGACCGAGGGCGGCTCAGGTCACGAGGCCGGCTTTAGGTCAGGTCACGGCAATCGACTTAAGTTTGAGTTAGTGTAAGGTCATGGGAAGTGAGGCTTCAGAAGGGCTGAGTCAGGGCTGGCTTCAGTGAGTTAGGTTAAAGGGCTTCAGGTTAGGGTCAAGAATTTCCGTGTGTGTGTGTGTGTGTGTGTGTGTGTGTGTGTGTGTGTGTGTGTGTGTGTGTGTGTGTGTGTGTGTGTGAAAAATGGTGGTTATTATAGATTGTGATTGGACAGGAAAGAGGAGGAAAAGATAGTTGAGGGAAAAAAAGGAAGGAAATCTGGAAAGTATTTAAGGAAAGCTATGATTTTTTCTCATTCTTATCATTTCTCCTCTTCCTCCTCCTCCTCCTCCTCCTCCTACTACTACTACTACTACTATTAAGAGGAGGTGGAGAAGGACTAAACTCATTACTATTATCATTATTATCATCATCATCATCATCATCATCATTATTATTATCTTTATAGAGTCAATAAGTTCGTTACAATAAACCAAACTTCTGGAGAGAGAGAAAACTGCATCTTTTTATGACTGACTGATAAAAGAATAAACTTAAGAGGAAGAAGAGGAGGAGGAGGAGGAGGAGGAGGAGGAGGAGGAGGAGGAGGAGGAGGAGGAGGAGGAGGAGGAGGAGGAGGAGGAGGAGGAGACTGCCACATAAAAGCCACTGACATCCTAGGTCGATAGTGTCCACCAGAGGAAATTAAACAAGATACTTTACGTGACCCACCCTGAAAAAAGACAGTTTCCCTTACCAGTCCGTAAGGGAAACTTCAGGAAAATAACAGAATTAAGAAAAATGAGTAAAATAGGAAAATCTAGTTTATTAAAAGGGATGGATTTGTGTGTTTGTGTTTGTTTGTGTTTGTGTGTGTGTGTGTGTTTGTTTTCTTCACGCATACATACATACATAATTACACACACACACACACACACACACACACACACACACGAACTAAAAAAACCAATACATCTATAAAAAAAAAAACCACAAAAAAAACAAAAACAAAAAAACTTTAAAACACAATATATAACTTAAATCAACAAATAAAATAAAATTAAAAAAAACTTCACAAATTCGTAATATATATATAAAAAAAATAAAAGTTTCCTTCCTACCCTTTAACCCATTCAGTTGTTGCGGCACACCGTATGTGCCAGCAGCGTCTCCCTCTCCTGTGTTTGCGGCACGACGTCTGTGCCAAGATCTTTATATCATTCCCATGCATATACCAAACGTATGATGACAATAAGTATAGGCCAGTGTAACAACTTTTATCATTATTTACAAATTTCTATTGTCTTATGTATCAGAATTACCGTTCTTATGAGTATTTATGTGATATTCAATAGATAATTTTACGGTACGATAACTGCGGTTTGGCAACACCGCCGGCAGCAATATATAACCGTCGCTCCGTCGGCCATCAGCGACGGGCTCTTCTAGCTAGCATTAGATATTGGATATTGAAAATATTGGAAATATTGGAAATATCATTGCAACATCTGATACACCTAATTAAAATGTACAACTGTCATTATGAATACTTGTTTTATGACTAATAATTACGAAGTAAAATGAAACTTAATATTTATATAAAAACATGACTTTCCTCCTCATTTTCCCGAAAGCTATTAGAGATATTGGAAATATCATTGCAGCATCTGATAGACCTAATTAAACTGTACAACTGTCATTATGAATATTTGTTCCATGACTAATAATTACGCAGTAAAATTAAACTTTATATTTATATAAAAACATGACTTTCCTCCTAATTTTCTCGAAAGCTATTAGAGATATTGGAAATATCATTACAGCATCTGATACACGTAATTAAACTGTACAACTGTCATTATGAATATTTGTTCTATGACTAATAATTACTCAGTAAAATGAAACTTAATATTTCTATATAAACATAAATTTTCTCCTCATTTCCTCGAAAGCTATTAGAGATATTGAAAATATCATTGCAGCATCTGATACACCTAATTAAACTGTACAACTGTCATTATTAATATTTGTTCTATGACTAATAATTACGCAGTAAAATGAAACTTAATATTTATATAAAAACATGATTTTCCTCCTCATTTTCTCGAAAGCTATTAGAGATATTGGAAATATCATTGCAGCATCTGATAGACCTAATTAAACTGTACAACTGATATTATGAATATTTGTTCTATGACTAATAATTACGCAGTAAAATGAAACTTAATATTTATATAAAAACATGACTTTCCTCCTCATTTTCTCGAAAGCTATTAGAGATATTGGAAATATCATTACAGCATCTGATACACCTAATTAAACTGTACAACTCTCATTATGAATATTTGTTCTATGACTAATAATTACGCAGTAAAATGAAACTTAATATTTATATAAAATCATGATTTCCCTCCTCATTTTCTCGAAAGCTATTAGAGATATTGGAAATATCACTGCAGCATCTGATAGACCTAATTAAACTGTACAACTGTCATTATGAATATTTGTTCTATGACTAATAATTACGCAGTAAAATGAAACTATATATTTATATAAAAACATGACATTCCTCCTCATTTTCTCGAAAGCTATTAGAGATATTGGAAATATCATTGCAGCATCTGATAGACCTGATTAAAATCTACTACTGTCATTATGAATATTTTCACTAGTACTAATAAATACTGAATTTTACTTTTTTAAAAATTACTTTCTTCCTCGTTTTCTCGAAAGCTATTAGAGATATTGGAAATATCATTGCATCATCTGATATACCTAATTCAACTGTACAACTGATATGAATATTTGTTCTATGACTAATAATTACGCAGTAAAATAAAACCGTATTTTTATATAAAAACATGACTTTCCTCGTCATTTTCTTGAAAGCTATTAGAGATATTGGAAATATAATTGCAGCATCTGATAGACCTAATTAAACTGTACAACTGTCATTATGAATATTTGTTCTATGACTAATAATTACGCAGTAAAATGAAACTTAATATTTATATATAAACATGACTTTCCACCTCATTTTCCCGAAAGCTATTAGAGATATTGGAAATATCATTGCAGCATCTGATAGACCTAATTAAACTGTACAACTGATATTATGAATATTTGTTCTATGACTAATAATTACGCAGTAAAATGAAACTTAATATTTATATAAAAACATGACTTTCCTCCTCATTTTCTCGAAAGCTATTAGAGATATTGGAAATATCATTGCAGCATCTGATAGACCTAATTAAACTGTACAACTGATCATTATGAATATTTGTTCTATGACTAATAATTACGCAGTAAAATGAAACTTAATATTTATATAAAAACATGACTTTCCTCCTCATTTTCTCGAAAGCTATTAGAGATATTGGAAATATTATTGCAGCATCTGATAGACCTAATTAAAATCTACTACTGTCATTATGAATATTTTCACTAGTACTAATAAATACTGAATTTTACTTTTTTTCCAATTACTTTCTTCCTCGTTTTCTCGAAAGCTATTAGAGATATTGGAAATATCATTGCATCATCTGATATACCTAATTCAACTGTACAACTGATATTATGAATATTTGTTCCATGACTAATAATTACTCGGTAAAATAAAACCGTATTTTTATATAAAAACATGACTTTCCTCCTCATTTTCTCGAAAGCTATTAGAGATATTGGAAATATAATTGCAGCATCTGATAGACCTAATTAAACTGTACAACTGATATTATGAATATTTGTTCTATGACTAATAATTACGCAGTAAAATGAAACTTAATATTTATATAAAAACATGACTTTCCTCCTCATTTTCTCGAAAGCTATTAGAGATATTGGAAATATTATTGCAGCATCTGATAGACCTAATTAAACTGTACAACTGATATTATGAATATTTGTTCTATGACTAATAATTACGCAGTAAAATGAAACTTAATATTTATATAAAAACATGACTTTCCTCCTCATTTTCTCGAAAGCTATTAGAGATATTGGAAATATCATTGCAGCATCTGATAGACCTGATTAAACTGTACAACTGTCATTATGAATATTTGTTCTATGACTAATAATACGCAGTAAAATGAAACTTAATATTTATATAAAAACATGACTTTCCTCCTCATTTTCTCGAAAGCTATTAGAGATATTGGAAATATCATTGCAGCATCTGATAGACCTAATTAAACTGTACAACTGATATTATGAATATTTGTTCTATGACTAATAATTACGCAGTAAAATGAAACTTAATATTTATATAAAAACATGACTTTCCTCCTCATTTTTTCGAAAGCTATTAGAGATATTGGAAATATCATTGCAGCATCTGATAGACCTAATTAAACTGTACAACTGTCATTATGAATATTTGTTCTATGACTAATAATTACGCAGTAAAATGAAACTTAATATTTATATATAAACATGACTTTCCTCGTCATTTTCTCGAAAGCTATTAGAGATATTGGAAATATTATTGCAGCATCTGATAGACCTAATTAAAATCTACTACTGTCATTATGAATATTTTCACTAGTACTAATAAATACTGAATTTTACTTTTTAAAAAAAAACTTTCTTCCTCGTTTTCTCGAAAGCTATTAGAGATATTGGAAATATCATTGCATCATCTGATATACCTAATTCAACTGTACAACTGATATGAATATTTGTTCTATGACTAATAATTACGCAGTAAAATAAAACCGTATTTTTATATAAAAACATGACTTTCCTCGTCATTTTCTTGAAAGCTATTAGAGATATTGGAAATATAATTGCAGCATCTGATAGACCTAATTAAACTGTACAACTGTCATTATGAATATTTGTTCTATGACTAATAATTACGCAGTAAAATGAAACTTAATATTTATATATAAACATGACTTTCCACCTCATTTTCCCGAAAGCTATTAGAGATATTGGAAATATCATTGCAGCATCTGATAGACCTAATTAAACTGTACAACTGATATTATGAATATTTGTTCTATGACTAATAATTACGCAGTAAAATGAAACTTAATATTTATATAAAAACATGACTTTCCTCCTCATTTTCTCGAAAGCTATTAGAGATATTGGAAATATCATTGCAGCATCTGATAGACCTGATTAAACTGTACAACTGTCATTATGAATATTTGTTCTATGACTAATAATTACGCAGTAAAATGAAACTTAATATTTATATAAAAACATGACTTTCCTCCTCATTTTCTCGAAAGCTATTAGAGATATTGGAAATATCATTGCAGCATCTGATAGACCTAATTAAACTGTACAACTGTCATTATGAATATTTGTTCTATGACTAATAATTACGCAGTAAAATGAAACTTAATATTTATATAAAAACATGACTTTCCTCCTCATTTTCTCGAAAGCTATTAGAGATATTGGAAATATCATTGCAGCATCTGATAGACCTAATTAAAATCTACTACTGTCATTATGAATATTTTCACTAGTACTAATAAATACTGAATTTTACTTTTTTTTCAAAATTACTTTCTTCCTCGTTTTCTCGAAAGCTATTAGAGATATTGGAAATATCATTGCATCATCTGATATACCTAATTCAACTGTACAACTGATATTATGAATATTTGTTCCATGACTAATAATTACGCAGTAAAATAAAACGTATTTTTATATAAAAACATGACTTTCCTCCTCATTTTCTCGAAAGCTATTAGAGATATTGGAAATATAATTGCAGCATCTGATAGACCTAATTAAACTGTACAACTGATATTATGAATATTTGTTCTATGACTAATAATTACGCAGTAAAATGAAACTTAATATTTATATAAAAACATGACTTTCCTCCTCATTTTCTCGAAAGCTATTAGAGATATTGGAAATATCATTGCAGCATCTGATAGACCTAATTAAACTGTACAACTGATATTATGAATATTTGTTCTATGACTAATAATTACGCAGTAAAATGAAACTTAATATTTATATAAAAACATGACTTTCCTCCTCATTTTCTCGAAAGCTATTAGAGATATTGGAAATATCATTGCAGCATCTGATAGACCTAATTAAACTGTACAACTGTCATTATGAATATTTGTTCTATGACTAATAATTACGCAGTAAAATGAAACTTAATATTTATATAAAAACATGACTTTCCTCCTCATTTTCTCGAAAGCTATTAGAGATATTGGAAATATCATTGCAGCATCTGATAGACCTAATTAAACTGTACAACTGATATTATGAATATTTGTTCTATGACTAATAATTACGCAGTAAAATGAAACTTAATATTTATATAAAAACATGACTTTCCTCCTCATTTTCTCGAAAGCTATTAGAGATATTGGAAATATCATTGCAGCATCTGATAGACCTAATTAAACTGTACAACTGTCATTATGAATATTTGTTCTATGACTAATAATTACGCAGTAAAATGAAACTTAATATTTATATATAAACATGACTTTCCTCGTCATTTTCTCGAAAGCTATTAGAGATATTGGAAATATTATTGCAGCATCTGATAGACCTAATTAAAATTTACTACTGTCATTATGAATATTTTCACTAGTACTAATAAATACTGAATTTTACTTTTTTTAAAAAAACTTTCTTCCTCGTTTTCTCGAAAGCTATTAGAGATATTGGAAATATCATTGCATCATCTGATATACCTAATTCAACTGTACAACTGATATGAATATTTGTTCTATGACTAATAATTACGCAGTAAAATAAAACCGTATTTTTATATAAAAACATGACTTTCCTCGTCATTTTCTTGAAAGCTATTAGAGATATTGGAAATATAATTGCAGCATCTGATAGACCTAATTAAACTGTACAACTGTCATTATGAATATTTGTTCTATGACTAATAATTACGCAGTAAAATGAAACTTAATATTTATATATAAACATGACTTTCCACCTCATTTTCCCGAAAGCTATTAGAGATATTGGAAATATCATTGCAGCATCTGATAGACCTAATTAAACTGTACAACTGATATTATGAATATTTGTTCTATGACTAATAATTACGCAGTAAAATGAAACTTAATATTTATATAAAAACATGACTTTCCTCCTCATTTTCTCGAAAGCTATTAGAGATATTGGAAATATCATTGCAGCATCTGATAGACCTAATTAAACTGTACAACTGTCATTATGAATATTTGTTCTATGACTAATAATTACGCAGTAAAATGAAACTTAATATTTATATAAAAACATGACTTTCCTCCTCATTTTCTCGAAAGCTATTAGAGATATTGGAAATATCATTGCAGCATCTGATAGACCTAATTAAACTGTACAACTGATATTATGAATATTTGTTCTATGACTAATAATTACGCAGTAAAATGAAACTTAATATTTATATAAAAACATGACTTTCCTCCTCATTTTCTCGAAAGCTATTAGAGATATTGGAAATATCATTGCAGCATCTGATAGACCTAATTAAACTGTACAACTGTCATTATGAATATTTGTTCTATGACTAATAATTACGCAGTAAAATGAAACTTAATATTTATATAAAAACATGACTTTCCTCCTCATTTTCTCGAAAGCTATTAGAGATATTGGAAATATCATTGCAGCATCTGATAGACCTAATTAAACTGTACAACTGATATTATGAATATTTGTTCTATGACTAATAATTACGCAGTAAAATGAAACTTAATATTTATATAAAAACATGACTTTCCTCCTCATTTTCTCGAAAGCTATTAGAGATATTGGAAATATCATTGCAGCATCTGATAGACCTAATTAAACTGTACAACTGTCATTATGAATATTTGTTCTATGACTAATAATTACGCAGTAAAATGAAACTTAATATTTATATAAAAACATGACTTTCCTCCTCATTTTCTCGAAAGCTATTAGAGATATTGGAAATATCATTGCAGCATCTGATAGACCTAATTAAACTGTACAACTGATATTATGAATATTTGTTCTATGACTAATAATTACGCAGTAAAATGAAACTTAATATTTATATAAAAACATGACTTTCCTCCTCATTTTCTCGAAAGCTATTAGAGATATTGGAAATATCATTGCAGCATCTGATAGACCTAATTAAACTGTACAACTGTCATTATGAATATTTGTTCTATGACTAATAATTACGCAGTAAAATGAAACTTAATATTTATATAAAAACATGACTTTCCTCCTCATTTTCTCGAAAGCTATTAGAGATATTGGAAATATCATTGCAGCATCTGATAGACCTAATTAAAATCTACTACTGTCATTATGAATATTTTCACTAGTACTAATAATTACGCAGTAAAATGAAACTTATTATTTATATAAAAACATGACTTTCCTCCTCATTTTCTCGAAAGCTATTAGAGATATTGGAAATATCATTGCAGCATCTGATAGACCTAATTCAACTGTACAACTGATATTATGAATATTTGTTCTATGACTAATAATTACGCAGTAAAATGAAACTTAATATTTATATAAAAACATGACTTTCCTCGTCATTTTCTCGAAAGCTATTAGAGATATTGGAAATATCATTGCAGCATCTGATAGACCTAATTAAACTGTACAACTGTCATTATGAATATTTGTTCTATGACTAATAATTACGCAGTAAAATGAAACTTAATATTTATATAAAAACATGACTTTCCTCCTCATTTTCTCGAAAGCTATTAGAGATATTGGAAATATCATTGCAGCATCTGATAGACCTAATTAAACTGTACAACTGATATTATGAATATTTGTTCTATGACTAATAATTACGCAGTAAAATGAAACTTAATATTTATATAAAAACATGACTTTCCTCCTCATTTTCTCGAAAGCTATTAGAGATATTGGAAATATCATTGCAGCATCTGATAGACCTAATTAAACTGTACAACTGTCATTATGAATATTTGTTCTATGACTAATAATTACGCAGTAAAATGAAACTTAATATTTATATAAAAACATGACTTTCCTCCTCATTTTCTCGAAAGCTATTAGAGATATTGGAAATATCATTGCAGCATCTGATAGACCTAATTAAACTGTACAACTGTCATTATGAATATTTGTTCTATGACTAATAATTACGCAGTAAAATGAAACTTAATATTTATATAAAAACATGACTTTCCTCCTCATTTTCTCGAAAGCTATTAGAGATATTGGAAATATTATTGCAGCATCTGATAGACCTAATTAAAATCTACTACTGTCATTATGAATATTTTCACTAGTACTAATAAATACTGAATTTTACTTTTTTTAAAATTACTTTCTTCCTCGTTTTCTCGAAAGCTATTAGAGATATTGGAAATATCATTGCATCATCTGATATACCTAATTCAACTGTACAACTGATATTATGAATATTTGTTCTATGACTAATAATTACGCAGTAAAATAAAACCGTATTTTTATATAAAAACATGACTTTCCTCCTCATTTTCTCGAAAGCTATTAGAGATATTGGAAATATCATTGCAGCATCTGATAGACCTAATTAAACTGTACAACTGATATTATGAATATTTGTTCTATGACTAATAATTACGCAGTAAAATGAAACTTAATATTTATATAAAAACATGACTTTCCTCCTCATTTTCTCGAAAGCTATTAGAGATATTGGAAATATCATTGCAGCATCTGATAGACCTAATTAAACTGTACAACTGATATTATGAATATTTGTTCTATGACTAATAATTACGCAGTAAAATGAAACTTAATATTTATATAAAAACATGACTTTCCTCCTCATTTTCTCGAAAGCTATTAGAGATATTGGAAATATCATTGCAGCATCTGATAGACCTAATTAAACTGTACAACTGTCATTATGAATATTTGTTCTATGACTAATAATTACGCAGTAAAATGAAACTTAATATTTATATAAAAACATGACTTTCCTCCTCATTTTCTCGAAAGCTATTAGAGATATTGGAAATATCATTGCAGCATCTGATAGACCTAATTAAACTGTACAACTGATATTATGAATATTTGTTCTATGACTAATAATTACGCAGTAAAATGAAACTTAATATTTATATAAAAACATGACTTTCCTCCTCATTTTTCTCGAAAGCTATTAGAGATATTGGAAATATCATTGCAGCATCTGATAGACCTAATTAAACTGTACAACTGTCATTATGAATATTTGTTCTATGACTAATAATTACGCAGTAAAATGAAACTTAATATTTATATAAAAACATGACTTTCCTCCTCATTTTCTCGAAAGCTATTAGAGATATTGGAAATATTATTGCAGCATCTGATAGACCTAATTAAAATTACTACTGTCATTATGAATATTTTCACTAGTACTAATAAATACTGAATTTTACTTTTTTTAAAAAAATACTTTCTTCCTCGTTTTCTCGAAAGCTATTAGAGATATTGGAAATATCATTGCATCATCTGATATACCTAATTCAACTGTACAACTGTATATGAATATTTGTTCTATGACTAATAATTACGCAGTAAAATAAAACCGTATTTTTATATAAAAACATGACTTTCCTCGTCATTTTCTCGAAAGCTATTAGAGATATTGGAAATATAATTGCAGCATCTGATAGACCTAATTAAACTGTACAACTGTCATTATGAATATTTGTTCTATGACTAATAATTACGCAGTAAAATGAAACTTAATATTTATATATAAAACATGACTTTCCTCCTCATTTTCTCGAAAGCTATTAGAGATATTGGAAATATCATTGCAGCATCTGATAGACCTAATTAAACTGTACAACTGATATTATGAATATTTGTTCTATGACTAATAATTACGCAGTAAAATGAAACTTAATATTTATATAAAAACATGACTTTCCTCCTCATTTTCTCGAAAGCTATTAGAGATATTGGAAATATCATTGCAGCATCTGATAGACCTAATTAAACTGTACAACTGTCATTATGAATATTTGTTCTATGACTAATAATTACGCAGTAAAATGAAACTTAATATTTATATAAAAACATGACTTTCCTCCTCATTTTCTCGAAAGCTATTAGAGATATTGGAAATATCATTGCAGCATCTGATAGACCTAATTAAACTGTACAACTGATATTATGAATATTTGTTCTATGACTAATAATTACGCAGTAAAATGAAACTTAATATTTATATAAAAACATGACTTTCCTCCTCATTTTCTCGAAAGCTATTAGAGATATTGGAAATATCATTGCAGCATCTGATAGACCTAATTAAACTGTACAACTGATATTATGAATATTTGTTCTATGACTAATAATTACGCAGTAAAATGAAACTTAATATTTATATAAAAACATGACTTTCCTCCTCATTTTCTCGAAAGCTATTAGAGATATTGGAAATATCATTGCAGCATCTGATAGACCTAATTAA
>JAPQNM010000220.1:137500-150000 GCA_029783475.1 Metacarcinus magister
GAGGAGGAGGAGGAGGAGGAGGAGGAGGAGGAGGAGGAGGAGGAGGAGGAGGAGGAGGAGGAGGAAGGAAAAAACAAGCAGAGGGTTCGGAAGAAGAAAAAGGAACTGTAGGGGAGAGAGAGAGAGAGAGAGAGAGAGAGAGAGAGAGAGAGAGAGAGAGAGAGAGAGAGAGAGAGAGAGAATGTGATATAAATAACAATTAAGTTCTGAACATAAATCACAACCAATAAAAAACAAGAAAAAAAATAATGATAATTAAATAATCAATAAAAAATAACAAAACCACACACACACACACACACACACACACACACACACACACACACACACACGCACACACACACACACACAAGAAGATGACACCCTTCCCTTCAACATTCCTTTCCTCCATCTTTCCCCTTTTTTTTCCTCTTCCCTTCCCTTTTCTTTCCCCTCTGCACCTTTTCCCCTTTTTTCCCCTTTCTCTTCTCCTTTCCTCCCTCTTCATATTCCACTTTCTTCTCCACTGTCTCCACCTTTCCCTTTTTTCCCCTCTCCCATACCCCTTCTTCTCTCCACCTTATACATCTTTCTCCTTGTTTCCCCTTCCTCTACACCTCTTTGTTGACGGAAACTCGACCTAGCGAACTGTCTATCTGTCTGTCTGTCTGTCTGTCTGTCTGTCTGTCTGTCAATTTTCGTGTCAAAAAGTAGCATAAAATTCCACCATCCATTCTAACTTTCATTTCTGGAGCAAAAGATGAAGGTAATCGGTTTGGTTTCCCTCTCCCCTTTCCTTCCCTCCCTTTCCCCTCACTCTTTCTGCCTCTAGTACCGAGTGTAACATCCCCACCACCAAGGTTTTTAGAAGAGGGGAAAATGGGTCTCAGGAATGATGGTTTACAAGGCAGGAAAGAGAGAAAGAGGGGAAGGGGAAGAAGTGAGGGGAAGGAGTGAGGGAGTTTTGCAAAGATGTGAGTATGTGTGTGTGTGAGAGAGGAAGGAAGTGAGTGAGGGAGGGGAAGAAAGAGGGGAATAATACGTAAGTGAGGGGAAGGAAGTGTGGAATGAGTGTGTGGAGAGAGAAATGGCAAGAAAACAGGAGATAAGTGGAATTGAGGAAGAAGAAAAGTGGAGAAAAATAAAAAGTGGAATGGAATGATTGAAGGAAAACGAAACGGAAATGAAGGAAGAATGAGAGAAGAGAGAAGAGAGAGAGAGAGAGAGAGAGAGAGAGAGAGAGAGAGAGAGAGAGAGAGAGAGAGAGAGAGAGAGTGTTTGGAATAGGAGTGAAGCGAAGCGTTGAACGAAAAGTAAAGACAAAAAAAATCAAAGTGAAACAAGAGAGGAACGAGATACGAACGAAGGACAAAACGATGAAAAAAGATACGATACGCAAGAAAAAAGAAAGAAAGAAAGAAAGAGAGAAAAAAACAAAAACAGGCAAAGCAGAATAATAGGAGACCACAACGAAAGAAAGAAAGAGATAGAGAGAGAGAAAGAGAGATAGCATAAGAAAAAAGAAAGAAAAAAAGAGAAAGAGAGAGAGAGAAGATAACAATAAAACAATGATCTGAAACAAGAAACAAGAAACAAGGAACCAGAACACACACCCAAAAAAAAGAAAAAAAAGAAAGAAAGAAAGAAAGAAAGAGAAACAGGAGAAAGGAATAAACGGTAGAAAAAAAAAGAGAGAGAGAGAGAGAGAGAGAGAGAGAGAGAGAGAGAGAGAGAGAGAGAGAGAGAGAGAGAGAGAGAGAGAGAGAGAGAGAGAGAGAGAGAGAGAGAGAGAGAGAGAGAGAGAGAGAGAGAGAGAGAGAGAGAGAGATTTAGGAAGACAAAGACAGCTCTAACGGCAAGACTCTGAAACACAAAACACAAAACATTCCTAACTCCTGAAGAAGTAAGACAGTTCTTGACACTTTCACGAGAGAGAGAGAGAGAGAGAGAGAGAGAGAGAGAGAGAGAGAGAGAGAGAGAGAGAGAGAGAGAGAGAGAGAGAGAGAGAGAGAGAGAGAGAGAGAGAATATACTTTTTTTTCTATTCTAAATTTCTCTCTCTCTCTATCTTACATCATTATCTATCAATCTATCTTATCATTACCTGCCACTCGTACACACTCAAGGCTACCTGAAGCTTACCTGTTGCCAATTAGCTTAATGAGGAACAGGTGAGTTAACTTCAAATGACTTTTCACGCCAAATTTCTCCTCCAATAATTTCTTAATGAGGGTTGTTCAAATATATGTGTTAGTCTTGTGCTTATTATTTTTCAATCTCATTATCTTGTTGTTTACCTTTCCTTCAGGTATTGGACAGGTAAAGGAGGAGGAGGAGGAGGAGGAGGAGGAGGAGGAGGAGGAGGAGGAGGAGGAGGAGGAGGAGGAGGAGGAGGAGGAGGAGGAGGAGGTTAATATTCATAATGGTGTGATTTATATATATATATATATTTTTTTTTAAAGTTTTCAATTATCTATATTGCTTTTTTTATTTGATTTTTGTGATTTTTTTGAAAGCTTATAAATTTAGTCATCGTTTTATTCGTATTTAAATATATATCTTTACAATTATTATTAGCACTATTATTATTATTATTATTATTATTATTATTATTTTCTTAACACAGCCTCCCCCAAAAGTATTCACAATTCTTCGTTGGTTTTCTTAACATGTATTCAATTTGCTTTCTTTCCACTCACCTGCAGACGCCGAGGCGAGGCGAGGCAAAACAAATGCTATTTTACATTTATGAAACAAATATTTCGCATTCATGAATAAAATTTTAACAGCGGCACAGTCCACTCTCTTTTCCTTCCTCCTTCCTACAACAACAACAACAACAACAACAACAACAACAACAACAGCAATAACAAGGGAAACAATAACACCGAGAGGGAAACCTTTAGCTACATACCCCCCCGCCCCCCCCTTCTCTTACTCCTCCTCTTACTTCTTCCTTTCCTCTTTCCAGTTAGTTTTGCTCATTTTTCCCCTCTCTTCCATCTCTCTTTCCCCTCTTTTTCCCCTTCTACATACAAGACACAACCTCAAAGCAGGAACTATTAAGCTGGAAGGTAAATATACTACATCCTCCTCCTCCTCCTCCTCTTCTTCTTCTTCTTTTTCCTCCTCCTCCTCCTCCTCCTCCTCCTTCTCCATATGATTTTGTTTCGCCAAGGGATCGGGAACGGCAAAGGTCGAGAAGGGAGGAAGAGAAGAGGGGAAACAGAAGGGAAACAGGGGAAACAGAAGGGAAACAGAAGGGAAACAGAGGGGAAAGAAGGAAAAGTCGACCTCCACAGGCGCCGGAATGACCCGTCGTAGGTGTCACGGGCCGGGAAGACTGATGTCAAGCCGCGGGAGGAGGAGGAGGAGGAGGAGGAGGAGGAGGAGGAGGAGGAGGAGGAGGAGGAGGAGGAGGTGTGAAAAGGGGCGTCGCTGGAAATGGAGGGGAAAGAGAAGAGCGGTTCGAAAAATAAGAGCAAAATAAAAATAAAAATAAAATAAATAAACAAAAAAAAACGAGGAGGAGGAGGAGGAGGAGGAGGAGGAGGAGGAGGAGGAGGAGGAAGTGTGAGGAAAACGATGCCGTGAAAGAAAGAAAGATTACGACGTTCTTGATGAAGCGAAGAAAAGAGGAACTGGAGAGGAGGAGAAGAAGAGGAGGAATGGAGGAAAGGAGAGAGAGAGAAGAGGAGGAAAAAAGGAAATAAAACCGAAGAATGGAAAACAAAATAAAATAGGAAAGAAAGAAAGAGAAATAAGGAAGTACTGAAGGAAGGAAAGAGAGAGGGAGAGAGAGAGGAAGGAAGAAGGAAGGAGGAGGAAAAATGGAGGGTAGAAAGAAATCCACATCCGCTTCAAATATTCAGGTCATGATATGTTTAAGAATCGCATTGTTCGGTATATTCATGTTTCGGTTCCGGTAATACTGAAGATCCGGCCGGAATACCAAAATACCGGATTAGCGAGGTCACAGCCGGATTAGAAAGACATAGTACGAATCACGTTCTCATTATTATCATTATTTTTTCATTATTACGAGTACAATTTTTTTTTATTACTTATTATTATTTGTCATTATTATATTAAACTTTCTTTTTATCTAACACATTTAGGAAGAGAAAATACTACTACTACTACTACTACTACTACTACTACTACTACTACTACTACTACTACTACTACAAACACCACAACACAACACAAGGCAACAACCATTCCCCTTTAAAATAAACTTGAAATTCCAACACCACCCTTTAAACCACCACCACCACCCACGCCCCCACGCCCCCTCCACGGCCCCACGCCCCCTCCACGCCCCCACGCCCCCTCCACGCCCCCTCCACGCCCAGTCAGGCACAATACACGCCCCACCTGACTCCATCACCTCACCATTAGAGTTCCGTTCTCCTGATGGCGCCGACGGAGGAAGAGGAGGAGGAGGAGGAGGAGGAGGAGGAGGAGGAGGAGGAGGAGGAGGAGGAGGAGGAGGAGGAGGAGGAGGAGGAGGAGGAGGAGGAGCTTAAGAGAGAGAGAGAGAGAGGAACTATGTGCAAACAAATCCTATCACACACACACACACACCACACACACACACACACACACACACACACACACACACACACACACACACACACACACACACACACACACACACATATTTTTTGGGCGTGTCTAATCTTGCTAATTAGAGGAAGGACGTTTAGATCTATAAGTGTTTATATACTTAGATGGAACAACAACAACAACAACAACAACAAGATGGCGCCCTTTGAGCCTGGAGGGGAGAGAGACGAATGAAGGAAGAGGAGGAAGGAAGGAAGGAAGGAAGGAAGGAAGGGAAAAGGTAGAGTGTGGTTTCGCTTATGACAAGGATAAACGTTTCTGTCGAAGGAAATAAAGATCTTTTTGTGTGTGTGCGAGAGAGAGAGAGAGAGAGAGAGAGAGAGAGAGAGAGAGAGAGAGAGAGAGAGAGAGAGAGAGAGAGAGAGAGAGAGAGAGAGAGATAATACAACATGAAAGCAAGGCAAGAGTGAAGCAATAAGAGAGAAAATAAGAGAAAGTAAAGTAAGAGATTAACGAACAGGAGGAGGAGGAGGAGGAGGAGGAGGAGGAGGAGGAGGAGGAGGAGGAGGAGGAGGAGGAGGAGGAAGAGGAAGAAGAAGAAGAAGAAGAGGAGGTGTTTCCCCGAGATATTCATTAGCTTGTCATCTCGAAGGGAAACAAAAAGAAAAATATTTCACCTCAGTTTCCCACGAGTATGTTAATTACTTAAAGAGATTTCCCTCCCCCCCTTTTTCCCCTCCCCCCTCCACCACCAACGCCCCTTCATCCCTCCCCCCTTCCCCTTTTCCCTCCCTCACCAGCGCCATTACCTCCTCCCACCTCCACCTCCACCTCCTCCTCCTCCTCCTCCTCCTCCTCCTCCTCCTCCTCCTCCTCTTCCTACCTCCCTTTCTGGTGCTGTCATCACCTCCATTCCCCTACAGAGGAGAGAGAGAGAGAGAGAGAGAGAGAGAGAGAGAGAGAGAGAGAGAGAGAGAGAGAGAGAGAGAGAGAGAGAGAGAGAGAGAGAGAGAGAGAGAGAGAGAGAGAGAGAGAGAGAGATAATAGTTTCCTCGCTTTTACCTCAATCAAACAAAATTACCATTACAAATATATATACTTATTGTAACTATTTTTGTCTCTTCCTCCTCCTCCTCCTCCTCCTCCTCCTTCCTAAAGTCTCATCTACTTATATAATCCTTTCCTTCCTACTTCCTCTTCCTGTCCCTCACTTCCTCATTCCACGTAAATATGAAGGTAGAAGAATGAGGAATTAGTCTTGGTTAGGTTAGGTTAGGTTTGGTTAGGTTAGGTTAGAAATATTATATGAGTTTACTTCTTTCTATCTCTCTCTCATTTATTTTTCTTTCTAATATTCTCTCAGTGGTATGTAAGTTTACTGAGTTACTACTACTACTACTACTACTACTACTACTAATAATACTACTACTACTACTACTACTACTACTATTTTCCCCTCACCTCCTCCTCTCTCCCCTTACTTTCACAAATCCCTTGCCAACCACTTCCACAAAGCTAACATTTCCCTCACTTCCATAACTCTCCCAGTACTCCATTTCCCCTCACTCACTCACTCACTCACACACTCACTCACTCACTCACTTTCCCTTCTCTGGACTTCACGACTAACTAGACTCTCTCTCTCTCTCTCTCTCTCTCTCTCTCTCTCTCTCTCTCTCTCTCTCTCTCTCTCTCTCTCTCTCTCTCTCTCTCTCTCTCACCTAACCTTCTTCTCCACTGTGCTTTCGACCAAGGTATTGCCCACCAGCTCCTACCGCCCTGGGCAAGACGAAGGGGAGAGGGGAAAGGAAGAGGGGAAAGGGGAATAAGAGGGGAAAATAGGGTAAAGGTAAGAGGGAATGTGATGATGGTGATGAGGTAATGGTGAGGATGGTGACGATGAGTGATGTACGTATTCATATATACATACATACATGCATACGTACATACTTTCATGCATGCGTACACTAGGTTCTCTATCTTCTCTGACATCATTCTCTCTCTCTCTCTCTCTCTCTCTCTCTCTCTCTCTCTCTCTCTCTCTCTCTCTCTCTCTCTCTCTCTAACACAATACTCATAAACTCAAAGGGAAGGCTATTACACACACACACACACACACACACACACACACACACACACACACACACACACACACACACACACACACACACACCTGTTTGTTACAAGATAATTAGTAAAGCAAATTAAACTCAATTAAAAATAACTATAGTAATTTTCATACACAAAAACGAGGATGCGAAAAGGAAGAACAAAATAATGTGATAAACTGTGGAATTAATAAAGAGAAAGGGGAAAGAAACACCTGATAATGTAGCAAAATAATAATAATAATAATAATAATAATAATAATAAAGAAATAAATAAAAAAAAAAAAAGAAAAAAGAGCAACACCACTGAATAAAAAAAAAATGGAAAAAGTTAATAAATAAAAAGAAGAGAAAAAAATAAATACAAAGAAAAAACAAAAACAATGAAAAAAAAAACACAAACAAAACAGTTTCATAGATAACACGTAACACACTTTAAAAATACACTTAAAAAATACACTAAAAAATACACTTAAGAAATACACTTAGAAAATACACAGAAAAAAAAACACACACACACACACACACACACAGTTCCACTCACCACACACCAATCAACACAAATTATTAGTATAAATATATTGTTGAAAAAAAGTATATACAAACTTGTCATGATTCACGGTAATAAAGTTGAAAGTTAATGATAGTTATGTAAAATGTAAATAAAGAACAAAAAAAAAAAGACTTAATGTGATAGTTGTAATGATAATGATGATGATGATGATGATAATGATGATAAAGTTAGTAATGATGACTAGTTGCATTATTAAAAGTCATAGAAGAGTGATGAAATAAATGATAATGACAGACAAAAGTGATGATGATGATGATGATGATGATGACCTCACCGTACAGCATCACCAAGGTCACGACATCTCACCTGCAAAAGAAAAAAGAAGAAACACGTCAATTATACTATTTAATGAAAGTAATTATGACACAATCCAACTAATTAACACTCTCCAAAAAACTACTCCTCTCCTCCCCTCCCCCCCCCCTTCCCTCCCTCCCTCCCTCCCTCCTTCCCTCCTCCTCCTTCTTCCCCTTCCCCTCAGTTCCCCTCTTTTCTCTCCCTTGTATTAACCTCTTTGCTCCCAATTATCATTCTTCCTCCCTCTTCATGCCTTTTTCCTCTCCCTTCCTTACCCTCCAATCTCTCTCTCTCCCTCTCTCTCTAACTATCCCTCTTTTCTCCTCCTCCTCCTCCTCCTCCTCCTCCTCCTCCTCCTCCTCCTCCTCCTGTGACAGTAGTTTTCATCGATCCTTGGACAGAAAATTGGCCTCGAAAGTCTAAACCACTCTTCCTACATTCCTTTTTTCCCCTCCTTTCTGGTCGGGTGAGGGGAAAGAGACTCAATTTTGGAGGCACTGCTGAGGAGACGAGGACGTGTGGTGGAGTGTAATGTAGACTTTGTCCTCGTCATTGTCCTCGTTTTTATCCTCGTCCTCGTTTTTGTTCTAATTCTCGTTCTCGTGTGTGTGTGTGTGTGTGTGTGTGTGTGTGTGTGTGTGTGTGTGTGTGTGTGTGTGTGTGTTGTAAGAAGCACGTACTCCCACCAGTGTATTCAGGTTTGTTTTTACTGCCTGGCACGATCTGGCTACACTGTCCACTCCCTCCCTCACTCCCTTCTTGGTGGTAGAATTGGAGTTGGTAATACTTTTTTTTTATTATTATTATTATTATGGTTTTTTTTTTTCGTTTGCAGTTTTTTTGAGTTTTTTTTGAGTTGGGTAAATTTTGGGTGTTCAATGTTTTTGTTTTTTCTTTTCAATTTGGAGTTTTTTTTTCTTCTAGAAGTATTGTTGTAGTGGTTTAGTTGTTTATATAAGTTGTCTATTCATATGCTGACTATATGAATGTCCTCACACACACACACACACACACACACACACACACACACACACACACACACACACACACACACACACACACACACACACACACACACACACACACACACACACAGGCAAGACAAAAATCAAACTTTGCAACAAAAATGTGTGTCTGTGTGTCCCAGTTAGAGGATGACTCACTTGTTGGAAAGAGAAAAGAAAAGAAAAAAAAAAACTAAAAAATAATAAATAAATAAATTGACAAATAAAAATAGCGTCTCTAATTATTTAACTATTTACTAAGTTGGTTTTGTTATTTATTAAGATAGTTTGGTGCTTAATTATAGGCCATTAATTAATTTTTTCGCGTGACCTTGAAAAAAAATATTCAAGTATTCTATAAAACAAAATAAAAAAAATCATAGGAAAGGATTTTATTGACTTATACTTCCAAAAAAAAGTTATAATCACGTGAAGAGTTTTTATTAACACACACACACACACACACACACACACACACACACACACACACACACACACACACACACACACCCACACACACAAATCAGTAGAGCTAAACATACCACCATCATCATCATCATCATCAACATAATTAGCAGCATCATCATCATTACGACCGCCCCCCCCGCCCCCGCCCACCACCCCCCCGCCCACGCCCACCACCTCATCCATCACCACCAAAAATACTTTCATCACAATCCAAGCTATAATTACCATCAGGTTCATATTAATTAATGAGAGAGAGAGAGAGAGAGAGAGAGAGAGAGAGAGAGAGAGAGAGAGAGAGAGAGAGAGAGAGAGAGAGAGAGAGAGAGAGGTGGGTGGAAGAGGAAAGAATAACGCTTCGTTCTCTCTCTCTCTCTCTCTCTCTCTCTCTCTCTCTCTCTCTCTCTCACCCACTAATTATTTCGTCGTTCTAATTATGAAAGAGTCACTTGGAATGTATAATATATTTCCATTTATTTCTTAATGTAATTTTTTTTGTTTTTATTCAGGGAAACAAAAGGAGGGGAAAAAAAAGCTCGTTTATTTCTTGTCTTTTTTTAATTTATCTTTGTTTTTTATTTTTTTTATTTCAGTGATCGAAATTTGGATACATACTGTTAGAAGAAGAAGAAGAAGAAGAAGAAGAAGAAGAAAAAGATGATGAACAAAAGGTATATATAAGAAAGACAATACTAGAAAAAAACTTCAAAAATCTTAATAAAACCAAAAATATTAATACTTCATCATACAAGCGGTATTCAGCTCACCACCATTACCACCCTGCGCCAAGTACCGCCCGCAGCATTTTCCCTTCCCTTTGTAATTAAATTCTCGCCTTCTACCTCAGCGGCGGCGGTGATGACTTTCCTTTGCCACAGCCACAGCCTCGTCCTAGCCACGTCTTGATGCCCAAATATCCTCATCTTTCCCTTTCAAATACCCGATAATTTCCTTCCATTTTTCAGACGAACAGACAAAGGAATTCATCTGGTTTTTTTTTTTTTATCCTTTTCATTCTTTTCATTCTTTTTTTTTTACCTTTTTTAATCTCCTGGTTCTTATTTTTTTTTTTTAAACTTCCTAAAATATTGAAAAACTTAACCTATTACTTATCTTATCAATTACTTAACATTACTTAATAAAAAAATATATAGACGTCTTTAAATAAAATAAAAAAAATTAATACATATATATACATAACAGAACAACGGAAAAAAAATAATAACAAAATAATAATAATAAATAATAATAATAATAATAACAACAATAATAATAATAATAATAACAACAACACCACACCAACGCCATCTAACGGGAGTCCCTGAAGGTGTAGCGCCGATGACGTCACAGTAAACAAAGGTAGGAGACAGGGAGGTAATGCGACCGTCATCAAGGGAACAAAAGCTAGGGAGGTGCGCAAAGGGACAGGATTAGTGCCGCGTCAAGCCTAACAAACGAGGAGGAGGAGGAGGAGGAGGAGGAGGAGGAGGAGGAGGAGGAGGAGGAGGAGGAGGAGGAGGAGGAAGAGAAGGCTCACACACGTTTTCAAGTCATTTTTTGTGATACTGAAATAAAATAAAAAGAAGGAAAAAATAATCGCAAATGGCAAAGAAAAATAAAATAAAACTAAAATCACATGTGAGAGAGAGAGAGAGAGAGAGAGAGAGAGAGAGAGAGAGAGAGAGAGAGAGAGAGAGAGAGAGAGAGAGAGAGAGAGAGAGAGAGAGTCAGAGAGAGAGAGAGAGAGAGAGAGAGAGAGAGAGCAATTAGGGTTAATTCCTCAACCCACTAAATGTTTCACTCAATCAACATCGATTCAAAAGAGGGGACACGAGGGGACACGAGGGGACACGAGGGGACACGAGAGGACAAGAGAGGACAGGTGAGGACAGGTAACACTCTCCCCTCTATTAGTTATGTTCATCCTCCTCCCTCAAACATCATAACATTCCCTCTTTCCCCTCTTTTCCCCTCTATCACTCCTTCACCTATTCCTGTTTTCCCTTACTGCCTTCCATTATTTCTCCTCTCTTCCCTCTTTTCCTTCCTTTATTTTCCTTTTCCTCTCTTCCTTCCTTTCTTTTATTCCTCCTTTCGTAACGCCTTCCTTCCTTCCTTCCTTCCTTTCTTCCTTTCTTCCATTCCTCCCTCCCTCCCTTCCTTCCTTTCTTCCCCTTTCGTAACGCTTGGGGTAAACTTTTATTTCCTCTCCCTCTCTCACACCCTCCTTCTCTCCATTCTTTCCTCCATTCTCCCTTCCCTTCCCTCCATCCATGTCGAGGTGCTATATATCTCCCTCCCTCACTCACTCTTTCTTTCCTCTCTACGGCACATTCCTCCTTGCCTTCCCTCCCCCCCTTCCTCCACTCCCCTTCCCCCCCTTTCCTCCACCCCCCCCCACTTTCCTCCACTTCTCTAATCACACGTGAAGTAAAAATGACCACAGACTGATCTGTTTACAGCGAGAGAGAGAGAGAGAGAGAGAGAGAGAGAGAGAGAGAGAGAGAGAGAGAGAGAGAGAGAGAGAGAGAGAGAGAGAGAAAGTTAGAGCGAGTGGCCAAACTGATTGCGTCATTGAGAGATAGACAAGACGTAATTACCACGAAGAGAAACTGTAAACACCAGGAGAGTAAGGTGTGTGTGTGTGTGTACGTGTGTGTGTGTGTGTACGTGTGTGTGTGTGTGTGTGTGTGTGTGTGTGTGTGTGTGTGTGTGTGTGTGTGTGTGTGTGTGTGTTGAAAGTTACATTGGGACTTCTACCTTTTTTTTTTTCTTTTCTTTCTTTCTTTCTTCAATCTTTCTGACTTTCTATCAATGTTTTATTATTTTTTCATTCTTATTATTTATTATTCTACCTTCCTCCTCCTCCTCCTCCTCCTCCTCCTCCTCTTCCTGTTTCTCCTCATCCTCATTTCACCATCTTATATACATTTTCCTCATCTTTTCCTTATTTCCATTTTCCTCCTACACCACCACCACCACCACCACCACCACCACCACCACCACCACCACCACCACCTCCTCCTCCTCCTCCTCGTCTATCTATCTATCTATCTATCGTAAAGGTATTTCCAACGTGGTCAAAATGTCGTCACTGGCATGCAATTTGGTCTCTGTAAAAGGGAAATTTAGTTTTGCGGAAAGTTTCCCCTTTTTTTCGCTACTCAGATCACTGGTTCGGTTCCGCGCGAAATTGTTTGTTCGGAGACACGAGAGGGGTTGAGGGAGGGGAAAGAGGGGAAGGGAGGGGAAAGAGGGGTTGTGGGAGGGGAAAGAGAGGTTTTTGGAGGGGAAAGAGGGATTTTGGGAGGGGAAAGAGGGGGAGGGAGGGGGAAAGAGGGGTTGAGGGATGGGAAAAGAGGGGAAGGGAGGGGAAAGAGGGGAAGGGAGGGGAAAGAGGGGTTGTGGGAGGGGAAAGAGGGGTTGTGGGAGGGGAAAGAGGGGTTTTGGAGAGGAAAGACAGGTTTTGGGAGGGGAAAGAGGGGAGGGGAGGAGAGGGGAAAGA
>JAPQNM010000220.1:152500-165000 GCA_029783475.1 Metacarcinus magister
TTCTTGTTTCCCCTTACCTCCCCTCACTCTTCTTGTTTCCCCCTTACCTCCCCTCACTCTTCCCCTTCCCCTCCCCTCCCCAGCCACCCCTAAAACAGCTTCATCTGCTTACCAAACCTAACCTAAAACCAGACTTATCTTTCCCTACACTTTCCTGCCTCACTCCACTCCACTCCACTCCACTCCTAGCCTCTTCCACCGAGCCTCAACCTGATCCACCTAAATTTAGAGTTATCCCTTTAAAATCTAGTCTCTCCACTCTCCTCCATTCCACTCTACTCCACTACAACATAAACCACTCTATTATGCACCACCTCCCTCACTCCACCTCACTCATCCACGACTCTCTTCCACATCCATAAATAAGCCAGTTTCCATCCCACACCATCCACTTTACCACACTCACCCACATGCATCCATCTCTCCCACTCGTCCATGTTAAAAAGGGGAAACGAATACAAATACAGGGTGGGTAAGAGGGGAGATATGTGGCACCAGTAAAATGAGGGGAAGAATGAGAGGAAAAAGGATGAAGTGTAATAATTCTCACCACGACAGAGATGAATGATAATTGCATCCTTGTCAACGCAACTGGACACGCTCACTCCAACTCCCAACTCCAAGAGGGGAAAATAAAACAAGGGGAAAGGGGAATGAAAGCAACAAATACCACCACACCACCACCACCACAGTCACGAGAGAATAAAAAACAGGAAACAAAACCCAACTATTTCCATCATTACATCACCACAGTCATCACCACCACCACCACAGTCATCATCACCACCACAGTCATCACCATCACCACCACAGTCATCACCACTTAATAAGGTAATTACACATCAAGAGTACTCAACCACTAATAGACGATGATTAATCAGCAGAATATTGCACTCAAATGTTTGCGTATCATTAGCTTCTTACTCTCACTCCTCTCTCAACTTCCTCACAAAATTAGTGTTTCAAGGAGGAGGAGGAGGAGGAGGAGGAGGAGGAGGAGGAGGAGGAGGAGGAGGAGGAGGAGGAGGAGGAAGAAGAAAAAAAGAAATGTGTTTAAAAAAATTTGGGGGGTGACCCGGCCCTAATCAATCTTCAGTATCCCAATTCATTAGTCATTGCCACAGTGCACTACTCTGTCTCCTTACTCAATGACACTTTAATGGCCACGAGCCCCTTACCCACAATCCTCCCCAGGTAAAGACAGATGATTACCTGGCTAAGCTACCTGTTATCTATTCTGCCGAGACTCGAACCCAGGAGAGAGAGAGAGAGAGAGAGAGAGAGAGAGAGAGAGAGAGAGAGAGAGAGAGAGAGAGAGAGAGAGAGAGAGAGAGAGAGAGAGAGAGAGAGAGAGCTGTGTTGTTAGTGTCTTGTGTCATCAAGAATTTTGAAACCCGACGCGAGTTTTGTGAAAATATCCCGGATCACTGAGGATACACACACACACACACACACACACACACACACACACACACACACACACACACACACACACACACACACACACACACAAACTAATATATAAGAATAGTACTATATCAACATTAGTATTACGATTCACAAATAAACAACAACATATATATAAAAAAAAACTGCAAAAAAAAACTAATTAAAAAAAAATACTTAAGATAAAAATTAAAATAAAAAATAAAATAGATAAGAAAAAAACTAGAAAAAAAACAGAAAAAATATAAAAACTGATAAAAATAAAAAAAATAAAAAAACAGAAGATAAAGAAGAATTACAAAAAAAGGAAAATAAGCAACAAAAAAAGTTCCCCATAACGTCAGTACAAACTGAATCCACTCGTACAAATCGATCACAAATTCATGAAAGATTTTGTTCCCAACTGAAAAATACATTAGTAGCAAAAAATAAAAATAAATGGAAGTCGTATTTAAATGATAAATTGCATGAAGACAGGATGAGATTGGAGGAAAGGATAGATGAAAGGAGGGAAGGAGGGGAGGAAAGGAGGGAAGGAGGGGAGGAAAGGAGGGAAGGAGGGGAGGAAAGGAGGGAAGGAGGGGAGGAAAGGAGGAAAGGAGGGGAGGATAGGTGCAGGTGGAGAAAGAAGGAGACTGATTGAGAGAGAGAGAGAGAGAGAGAGAGAGAGAGAGAGAGAGAGAGAGAGAGAGAGAGAGAGAGAGAGAGAGAGAGAGAGAGAGAGAGAGAGAGAGAGAGAGAGTCCTTCCTGCCTTCATCAGATCACATAATCCATTAAGCTGAGTTGGGCGGAGTAAGGGGAGGTAAGGGGAGGTGAGGGGAGGTGAGGGAGGGTGAGGGGAGAGGAGACGTCTCTTCATCAGTAGAAGTCTCCCAGCTAACATGATATGATTATCTCTTCCCCTCATTTGATCACGCCCCTTCCCCCATTGGCTCGCACTGTTTTCATTACCCAAAGACTCCCCTCTTCCCCTCTCCTAAGTCTGAGGGGAAAAAAAAGAGAAATCCTACTTACTCTATTTTCCCTTTTTTTCCTTAGCCTTAGGGAGGAAAGTCAAAGCCGAGAGGAAGATTGAAAGACAGTGTAGTCATTTTCCTTCTTCCTTCATCTTTGGTTTGAGGGGAAAAAGTTTGGTTTCCTCATTTTTTATCTTTCACGAGAGGGGAAAAAAAGATCAATAGGAAACAAAAAAGAAGCCTGATTTTCCCTTTTTCCTCCTCTCCCCCAAACCTTCCGTGGGATATGAAAAGGTTGAAAGGAAACTTAAAGACGCCTGATTTCCCCCTTCCTTCCCCTCTTTATTTTTAGAACACCGAGGAGAAAAAAAAGAACAGCTAGTTTTCACCTTTTCCAGCCTTGAGGGGAGAGCAAGCTTAACATAGGGCTGAAACACACCTGCCCTTCCTCCTACCGCAGCGAGGGGAGTGAGGGGAGCGAGGGGAAGAAAGTGAGGGGAGGAGCTTAGGATGAGACACCAACTTCCCCTCACCTGAGATTTTATCGTCATTACCTGAGGCAGATTGAGGGTTTACAGTCCTGACAGTCATCCTCGTAGGCACTAAGGAGGAGGAGGAGGAGGAGGAGGAACACACATAGGAACACATAGGAAGAACAAACAACAACAGGCCTGCTGGCCCTTACGAGGCTGTTTGTGAGACTACACTATCTACTCTAGAGTGAAGGATACAGGATAGTAAGGGTGAAGGCTTCTCTCCCCAGCCATGGCTGGCAGGGAAAGGAAGGCCAACCAAGACCATACTGTCACTACCACTACTGCTACCACTACTTCCTGGCAAGCGATGTCAGGCCACTAGCGACGTCTTTTGAATCGACATTTCGTAAGTTAGGTACATCAAAATGAACATACTCAAAGTTTGCTACGTTAACGGATAGTATTTTAGTTGTGGATTGGCTTCTAAATATTTGTCAAGTCTATTTTTGAACGTAGTAATTGTTTTACTGTCGACGACATTGGCGGGCAGGGAGTTCCAAACGTTAACGATCCGATTGAAAAAGAAGTGCTTGGCTTCGTTTGATGTGAATCTTTTACCAGTAATCTTAAAAGAATGACGTCTTCTTGTTATATTTGATCGATCAAAAGTAATGTAATCTTCTGTATTGATATTATCGAATCCTTTGATTATCTTGAACATTTCAATTAAATCCCTTCGCATCCTTCGTTTTTCTAGGCGGAATAAGTTTAGTTCTTTAAGTCTTTCTTTATAAGGTTTATATAGGAAAAGGAGGAGGAGGAGGAGGAGGTTAAATAAATAAATAGATAGATAGACAGACAGACAGACGTTAACAAAACACACACACACACACACACACACACACTGACTAAATATATAAGTGAATTTACTAATCAATTAATCAATAAGTAAATTATTAGATAAACAAAATAATGCAATACTAAGATACACAGTACATGTTTTTTTTAAGAAAGTAATTCAAAAGTCATGTAAGTAAGTTGACTTTGTTTTGTTGTTATAAATCTTCCTTTGTTTGTAGAAGTGTTTGTAACTCATCCATGGAGTTCCACAGTTCATTCCAAATCGAGTTTTGGTTCAATCCATCATCACGTTGGTCGTGAATGTCCATTCGCTTGGAATGTTCTTCTCTCGCCAGTGTGACGTAATACTGTTCCATCTGGTTTTTGTCCAGCTGGACGAGAGTCAGGTTCCGTGCTGCCTCCTGCAGGTCGCGGGCAGCACGGTCTTCTTTTGCTACACTGGTGTGTACTTGAACAAGACACTGGTCATAGTGCCGTTCCAATCCATGCTGGCGAGTCTCGAGTGTGTGGTACTCGAGTCGCAGCTTCGCTACAGTCGCCTCAAAGAGATCTGTGATACTCTTGGCCTGACTTTTAGCTTCTTCCTTGCGGCGCAGGACCATGTTCAAGTGTGTTTTCAGGTTGACACTTTGGTCCTGCTCCTGCTTCAGCTGTGTTGCCAAAGCTTCTTTCTCCTTCAGCACAACCCGAAGGTCGTCCTTGGAGTTCTCCAGCAGACGTTGCAGTGCTGCGTACTGTTGACGCACACTGCTCACCTCTGACACAACCTTCGTGTGGTCTTTAACCACACGGTCATGATTTGCCTTCAAGACCTTACGTTCTGACAACAAGATATTAAGGTCCTGCATCAGACCGTTTTGGTCTTCCAGTAGGACCTGGTGGTCCCTATCCAAAAGTTCATACTTTTCTTTCAAGACCTTGTGGTCATTAACCACAAGGTCATGATTTCCCTTCAAGACCTTACGTTCTGACAACAAGACATTAAAGTCCTGCAGCAGACCGTAGTGGTCTTCCAGTAGGACCTGGTGGTCCCTATCCAAAAGGTCATATTTTTCTTTCAAGACCTGGTGGTCTGACAATATAACCTTATGGTCCTTCACCACACTAATGTGGTGTGTCTCAAGGACCCTGTAGCCGTTATTCACAGCATTGTGTTCTTCATGTAGGACCTGGTGGTCCCTAACCACAGCACTGTGGCTGTTCTTCAAGACCCTGTGGTCTGACAATAGAACCTTATGGTCCATTAACAGACCGTAGTGGTCTTCCTGCATGACCTCGTGGTCATTAACCACAAAGTCATATTCTTTCTTCAAGTCCTCTTGGTCATTAACCATAAGGTCATATTTTTCCTTAAGAACCTTTTGGTTCATCAACAGACCGTGGTGGTCTTCCTTCAAGACCTTGAGGTCTTTAACCACAGTAAGGTGGTTAGCCGCAAGGATCTTGAAGTCCTTGTGTAACTCCTCAAGGGCGTCCAGCAGCAGGTCGCGCTCGGTGAGCACGCCCTTGTGTGCGTGACGCTCCTTGAGGAGCTCGTCCTTAGCCATGCGGACCAGGTCCACAAGGCCGGCCACCCCCTTTTGGAGGGCGACGTCGTCCTGCAAGGCACCGCTGCGGCTGAGGGCCGGCAGCGGCTGCCTGTCCTTGGTGCTACTACGCACGCCGTGGTGCGGGTCGGCCAGGGTGGTGCACGCCGCCAACAACGGCAGCGCGCACCACAGCACTATCAATGTCTTAAATCCAATTTTCATTGAAAGTTAAAACTTAATACTGAGAATGTTCAATGAAATGCAAAAGTGCGGGAAGTAATGAGTGAAGATGAGGTGAAGGCCCTTGTGTATGATTTACCCTGGCAGGAGGAGGAGGAAGAGGAGGAGGAGGAGGAGAAGGAGGAGGTACAATGGAGTACAAAGAAAGAGCAAATATTTAATAGAGTGGAAGATAATATAATAAAACAATATAAAAACAAAGGAGGAGGAGGAGGAGGAGGAGGAGGAGGAGGAGGAGGAGGAAAAGGAGGAGAAGAAGAAGAGGAAGGAAGAGGAGAGAGGAAAAGCTGCAGGACATGACAAGAGGACAGGTAATACTTGTCTCTCTGATTTTCCCCCATCTGTCACCTGCTGCGGATGGATAGAGGGGAAACAGAAGGGTCCTCGCAGGTAATAACTCCCCTCGTCACACCGTCAGGAGCAGCAGAAGGGAAAGCAGAAAGCACAGCAGAAAGCACAGCAGGAGGCATAGCAGGAGGTAGAAACAGCAGTACTACTAGATAAACATTCTGCATGAAATCAATCGTCAGCCCTTTGTCAGCCCCTTCGTCAGCCCCTTCCCCAGCCCTTCGTCAGCCCCTTCGTCAGCCCCTTCGTCAGCCCTTTCGTCAGCCCCTTCACCAGCTTCTTCCTCAGCCCTTCGTCAGCCCTTCGTCAGCGGCTTTGTCACACGTTATCATCACATCACGTCAGCAGCAAGGTGATTAATGCAACATGCTGCCACGAGGGGAGGGTGTGTGTGTGTGTGTGTGTGTGTGTGTGTGTGTGTGTGTGTGTGTGTGTGTGTGTGTGTGTGTGTGTGTTGACAAACAGGCTAATATCGGCCGGTGACACGGGTAATATCAGGTATGAGGGGAAGGGAGGAGGACAAGAGACTGGAGGATGTATCACTCTAGGGAAATGTTGTCCTCCTCCTCCTCCTCCTCCTCCTCCTCCTCCTCCTCCTCCTCCTCCTCCTCCTCCTCCTCCTCTTACGTTGCTTCTGTATCCATTTTTCTTTCCTTTGTTATCCTTCTTGTTTCCTTATCTTCCTCGTGTTTTTTTTTTTTTGTGTGTGTGTGTGTGTGTGTGTGTGTGTGTGTGTGTGTGTGTGTGTGTGTGTGTGTGTGTGTGTGTGTGTGTGTGTGTGTGTGTGTATGTGTGTGTGTGTGTTTTTTTTTCCTCATTTTTCCTCCTCCAATCTATGTATTTTTTTTTCCTCTATGTCCTCCACACACAGATACATTTTTATTTGCTGTCTCTTTCTCTCTCTTTTTTTCTTTCTCTATCTCTCTCTAACAGCTATCTTCCTTTCTTTATCTTGTTTCCTCTCTCTCTCTCTCTCTCTCTCTTTTTGTCCTCCACCCAACCACTTTATTTTCCTCCTTCACTCCCTGGTTTCTTATTTGCTTCTTCCTTATTACGCTTCTCAAGTTCTCTGTTTCCCTTCCTCCGATCACTGTCTTTTATTGTCCTCCTCCTCCTCCTCCTCCTCCTCCTCCTCCTCCTCCTCCTCTCCTCCTCCTCCTCCTACTATTGTCCTCCGTCCCTGCTCCACTTTCCTCCTCCAACTCTTGTCTTATTTGATTCTTCCACTGCAGTCATCTCTCTCTCTCTCTCTCTCTCTCTCTCTCTCTCTCTCTCTCTCTCTCTCTCTCTCTCTCTCTCTCTCTCTCTCTCTCTCTCTCTCTCTCTCGTTATCTATTCTATTGTGATCAAAATTATTATTACTATTATTATTATTATTATTATTATTATTATTAAAAAAACACAAAAATCTTCATATAAATTAGGTCACAATATTTCCTTCAGGTCACGAAGAGGTCACGTTAAACATCACTTAAGAGGGGGATCAGGGGGTCTTTAGAAGGTCAAAGGGGGAGGAGGGAGGGTAGGGGGGTCACCTGGAGGGAGGAGAGAAGTGGGGGGGGGTCACCTGGAGGGAGAGGGGTAAGGGGGTCACCTGGAGGGGGGGTCAGTAAGGTACAAGATGACAAGAGGAGGTGAAGGGACATCCAGGTAAAGGTGTGAGGCTCGTCTGGAGGAGGAGGAGGAGGAGGAGGAGGAGGGGAGGAGGGAGGAGGAGGAGAGGAGGAGGAGGAGGAGGAGGAGGAAAAAGGCAGAGAGACAAGCGACAGGAGAACAAGGGGAACAAGAGGCTAAGGCTTCTCTCTCTTTTACACACACACACACACACACACACACACACACACACACACACACACACACACACACACACACACACGTACACACACACACACGCAAAATTAAGGTCTTTCAGTGTGTGTGTACTTTGTTGGCTTGAATGGTACAGTTAGAGTTGTATTAATGCGAGTTTGCAAAGGAAATTAGTCCTTCATGTGTGGTTATAATTGACGGCCATTGAACGTGTGTGTGTGTGTGTGTGTGTGTGTGTGTGTGTGTGTGTGTGTGTGTGTGTGTGTGTGTGTGTGGGTGTGTGTGAAGTTTAGTCAGATGAATAATGATTCCAACGTCCAAATCAATTCCTTTTAGTGAGAGCGAGAGGAAAGAAAATTACAACATGGAGATGAAATTTGAATAGGATAAGAATGGAAAATATACAAAATGAAAGGAAAAGAACCACAATATAGGGAACACGAGGAAGAAATTAACCCAAACATAAAAGAAAAAAGAGAGGAAGGAAGAAAGAAAGGAAGGAAGGAAGGAAGGAAGGAAGAAGAAGGAAGGAAGGAAGGAAGGAAGGAAGAAGGAAGGAAAGTAGAAACAAGAGAAGAAAGAAAACAGAAATGTTGCCTAATAATAATATTGAAATAACCATCATTTAACTTTACTGGCTGATGCTGGTCTCATATGACACAAATACATGAAGATGACCTACCCTAAATCTACACAATATAACGTATAAGTGTTATTTACTTTCCATATCTTGAACTGTTAGCGAATAAAAACTGATTAAAACCATTTATAAGTTATTAAAAGTACTTTTTACATTTCTACACCTATACTTACATTCCAATTCCATTTCACTATAACACACAAGAATGCACGTCTCCTACACTTTCTTAACTATTCTATAAATTTTTTACGTAAATTTCATAATTTTTGAGTTATTGAAAAAAAAAAAAAAATTTCAGCCAAGAAGTGCATGGGATGGGAAAACGTATTTGTTAGGTTAGGTTAAGGATTTGTTAATATTTCAACACAACTCATGAAAATTGGTACCAAGGGGTTCTCGGGCATGCTGATCATGAATCTGGAATTAGTTTTGTCATTACTATAATATTTAGATTTTCCATTTTGTGGGCCGAAAAATTCCACCAGAATTGAGGTCGAAAAAGTTTTTTCCCATTTTACTACGTAAATATTAGTCCTACAGGAATAGTGTGTATAAGTAAAGTTATGGAGTTTGATCATGTATATCTCATACTGTCATCATCTTTCCAATAACACTAACACATATGATGAAAATTAATAATTTGTGAAAGAAATTAATGCATAATACTTTACACTCCTACATCTATAATTACACTACAATATCAGTTCACTATAGCTCAATAGAACGGGCGTTTCCTGTTCTTTCTTTTATATTCTATACGTATTTTACGTAAACCCCATACATTTCGAGTTATTTCAAAATATATGATTTATGTCTAAAATTCTAAGGGTGTACCCTACAAAATTTCATGCAAATTTCCACACCTCCGAATCTCATGAAAATTGCTACACTGAGGTTTTCAGTCATAGAGAACACGAATCAGGCCTTATTTTCCTGATTACTATAATTTAAACTTGTATTTCACCCTTGCTTGACTAATAACAATAATGAAATAACTAGTACTTAAGCCAAGACAGGGGCGGATCCAGAACCTATTAGACGGGGGTGGTGGTGGTGTTGCGCCACCATGAAACAAAAAGTGCACGTTTGTCGTCACGTGTATATATGGTATTTGACAAGCAGAGAGACAAGCGAGAAAAGTGACAGGAAAACAAGGGGAAGAGTCACACACACACACACACACACACACACACACACACACACACACACACACACACAGAGGAAGGAAGAAAAAATGATGGATGGAAGGATAAACAAAAATAAAGAAGGAAAGAAGAAAGAAAGGAAGGAAGGAAGGAAGGAAGGAAGGAAGGAAGGAAGGAAGGAAGGAAGGAAGGAAGGAAGGAAGGAAAAAGGGAAGAAGGCAAGATAAGAAAACAGGAGTCAGTATAAATGAAGACACACACAAAGAGACGAGATGAGGAGAGGAGGAGGAAGAGGAGGAGGAGGAGGAGGAGGAGGAGGAGGAGGAGGAGGAAGAGGAGGAGGAGGAGGAGGAGGAGGAGGAGGAGGAGGAGGAGGAGGAGGAGACACTGAAACCTCTGGGAAGCATCCAAACTCTCACCGCCTTTGCTTTTGTTTGTTTGTTTGTTTGTTTGTGAAGCAGAATAATGGAAGGTATATTTGTTGAGGAGAAAACTTGCACAGTGAATATTGCGTGTGTGTGTGTGTGTGTGTGTGTGTGTGTGTGTGTGTGTGTGTGTGTGTGTGTGTGTGGAGTGAAGGTTTCTATATAATGTATGTAATGTATGTGCTTGTGTGTGTATGTATGTATGTATGTATGTATCTATGTGCGTGTTTGTGTGTGTTAGTTTGTATACCATTAACCACCTCACTGTGTACGTAATTTAGGCTTTATGTTACAGGTACATAACGACTATATGTATGTGTGTGTGTGTGTGTGTGTGTGTGTGTGTGTGTGTGTATGTGTGTGTGTGTGTGTGTGTGTGTGTACTTTATGACATTTATGTATCAGTGTGAATATAACGTTGCTGTAGTGTGTGTTTTGTACTTGTTTGTTTTGTTTGTTTCATATTTCAAACTTCCTGTATTATTATGTATATTTATTATAGTCTGTTTATTTGTTTATATTGTTACAAATGAAAATAAAAATAATAGGAAAGTGAAAGTGAGAAGAGGAAAGGTAAAATTATTCTAAACATGATTCTCTCTCTCTCTCTCTCTCTCTCTCTCTCTCTCTCTCTCTCTCCTCTCTCTCTCTCTCTCTCTCTCTCTCTCTCTCTCTTGATTGTTGTGAAGCGTCTAATTCCTTTGATAGAATTGGTTTTCTTGGTAAATGCTTCGTTATATAAGTATTGCAGCTTTGACATATAACACTGAAGGCTGATCTTGGTTTTGATCTTGTGTTTGATCTTGTTTGTGATGATCTTGTAATGTGACGAGTCTGCGAAGATGTGCACAGGTGTAAACGCAATTCCAAGCCCCTTCCCATGTACGTGTTCCAGCGAGGTGTAAAGGTGTGTGTGTGTGTGTGTGTGTGTGTGTGTGTGTGTGTGTGTGTGTGTGTGTGTGTGTGTGTGTGTGTGTGTCGATGGTTCTGTGTGCGGAGTAATTAGTGGAAAAGGGTATTAAATTTGCTTACAAAGTGTACATATAAATACCACACACACACACACACACACACACACACACACACACACACACACACACACACACACACACACACACACACACAGACACACAAAACAATATATAAATACAAAATCTATACCAATACATAACTACCCACCAATCTTCCAACACAGTATACAACCACATCGCATTACATACATAAAAAAAAAACCCACAAAAATATATACATAGGATATCACCAGGAATTAACTAATGCATAAATGAATAAGTAATCCCTTAAAATCGAACACAACCCATCCCACCCACACCTTCAGCAACACAACACAACACAAATTAAACCGTCAAGGTGTAACACTAACCCATTCCTCTCTATCTCCTCTCACCTTCCTCTCTCTCTCTCCTCTCTGTCTCCTCTCTCATGCAATATTTACTTTACATTACCTTCCTGCAGGAGCCTCATAGCCCTCATTAGGTCGGGCGCCTGTTAAGCTATACTATCAGGCGCCTGGATTTTGTTGACACTCCCAAATTCATTATCCATAAAGAAGGGTTTATGACGGAGCGAGAGGTTGAGTTTCTGAGCCAGACTGTGTTATATAAAAAAAAGATGTAACGTTAAAGGTTTACGTCACCACGATGGTCTTTTAACAACCTCATTCTCTTCACCTTACGACGGAGAATGTAAAACTAGTGAACCTTGTGTAAAAATGTAAAGGTGATAATGGTGATAAATGGATGATAATGATAACGATAATGGTATTGATAATTATATTCATGGCTGTTAAAACGTTATCTAAAATCCGTTAACAAAATATTGGAAATTACATGAAAATCTGTGAAATATGAAAATTACATCGTGTTTGGTTAATAGAAAAAAATATATATATAGTTACATGTTATTAATTGAAATGTTTCGGAAAAAAATAATAAAATCGGATACACAAAATGAGTGAAAATTTATTAACAGGTGGTCAGAATCAAAATGTATTTATTTATTTTAATGATAGTGAGTGAAATGTGGAAAGTGACAGGGAGAATTTACGAATAATCAACAGGTAATATATAAAAAAATAAATAAATAAATAAACAGCATGGGGGCGTGACGCGGAGTAATTGAAATGTGATACTGAAACCCGTAGACTTTTTTCCCCCAGCCAACACAAACGAGCCTGAAAACGAGGTGGAATTTAGCTGCATTTCAGAGTCAGTCATTTCATTCACAAATCAATGCATTTTAAATCGTAGTGCTTCCTTAAATATGTATACTTTCTGAAATGAATAAAAAAATATATATATACTAACACAGAGATATAGGAAAGTAAAGTGAAAACAGTTATTATAGAGTATAGAGTAAGATATATAAACATAATTAAGATGTAGAGAGAAGGAAATACTGGAAAGACAAACGATATGATAAAGTAAGGGACTAAGGAAAGAAGTAAAGAAGACTAAGAGTAATAAAAGAAGATCAAGTAATAACAATGAATAGACGAAATAACAATAATAATAAAAATAATAATGAAAAAGGACAACAGTAAGTTAACAACAAAGTGAATAGAGAGAGAAAATATGATAAAAAAGAAACTAAAGAAAATAATAATA
>JAPQNM010000220.1:172500-185000 GCA_029783475.1 Metacarcinus magister
CTGTGTCCTCTGTGTGTCTCTGTCTCTCTCTCTCTCTCTCTCTCTCTCTCTCTCTCTCTCTCTCTCTCTCTCTCTCTCTCTCTCTCTCTCTCTCTCTCTCACTGTTTCCCCTCTTTGGCAATATACTCCCCTCACTCACACCTTCTCATCCTCTCCTTGAATGTTTCCCCTCACTTCTTTCCCTCCTTAATTTCCCTGCAGTGGTATGTGTTATGAGTAATTCACGCTAGACTGCTACTCACTGCCTCCTGTTTCCCCCCTGTTTCCCCTCGTTTCCCCTCTATAGGTATGCACACAAGACTAACTTCGATCATGGTCTCTCTCTCTCTCTCTCTCTCTCTCTCTCTCTCTCTCTCTCCATGTGTGTGTGTGTGTATACAGAGGTCGTTGACGCGTGTAAGTGTTTTAGGTTGTTAATACATACACACATGACTGGTTTCTATAGTCTACACACGTCAAGTACACATGACCGCTAGCTTGTGTGCGTGTGTCCAATAAAGATGACGCACATGGCTACATATTATTTACTTACACGTGTATGGTAGTGGTGAGGTGGGAGGATGTGTGTATAGGTGACGCGTATTGTATACACACACACACACACACACACACACACACACACACACACACACACACACACACACACACACACACACACACACATGATAACATTTGAATAATAAATGTAGTTTATATATATTTATAAACTTCCTAATGAATGTCCAAAAATAAAACAGTAAACAAACAAAAATAACAAACAAAAACAACAACAACAACATATTTTTCACGGAATAGGAAACAAATTATGGAGGGGAAAAAAAAGTTAAGAGGAAAATAAACGAGTTAATTAATTATATATATACGAGAGAGAGAGAGAGAGAGAGAGAGAGAGAGAGAGAGAGAGAGAGAGAGAGAGAGAGAGAGAGAGAGAGAGAGAGAGAGAGAGAGATTATGTTCCTCTTAACCCACACATCATTAAAAAAATCTCTCATAGGTATAAACTAGCTTCAAGTTTCCTCACTTTCCTCTCATTCACTCTTTTTTTCCTCCTTAACTTTCTCTAATCCAGAACAACCTCACACTCATCCTCATTTACTCATAAACTCATACTCATCTTTCCTTTCCTCTCACAAACTTACTCACACTCTTGACTCCTCACTCTCCCTCCCTAACACTCACTCACACACACACACATACACACACACACCCACACACACACTCATATTCATCCACCCTTCACACACTCACTCACATATTCACCCTCCCTCATGCATAGCTAAATTCACACCAACTCAATCAATTATTATCATCAACGAAACCCACACTCACTCACTCACTCACTCACTCACTCACTCACGTATAAATTCTTCCTCATTTTCACTCCTCACAACATACATTTCTAACCAGGAGGTGAAAGTAAAAACTGTTGGAGGTAAAGTAGAGGGAGGAAGAGGGGAAAAAGAGAGAGAAACAGAAGAAAGGATGAAAGAATGAAAGTAAATGGGTGAGAGGAAAGAAAGAAAGAAGGAAGGAAAGGAAGGAAGGAAGGAAGGAAGGAGCGATCATTATACTGGAGTGAAGGCCTAAAAAATAAAGAGGGGAAAAAAGTGAGGGGAAAAAAGTGAGGGGAAAGCGTTGGGTATTATGGCAAGGTTGAGGCATTTAAAGACTTTATTCCTGTTCTTATAGTGAAGGGTGAGCATGATAGAGTATTTGCATATTTTAATATTAATGAGAGAGAGAGAGAGAGAGAGAGAGAGAGAGAGAGAGAGAGAGAGAGAGAGAGAGAGAGAGAGAGAGAGAGAGAGAGAGAGAGAGAGAAAATAAAAATGTGAGGTGCTGCTCCAGATATTTCGTGTGTGTGTGTGTGTGTGTGTGTGTGTGTGTGTGTGTGTGTGTGTGTGTGTGTGTGTGTGTGTGTGTGTGTGTGTGAAGGGATGGAGTGGAAAACAAGTGTATTGATCCGTGTGTGTATATGTGTATGTGTATGTGTGTGTGTGTGCGTGTTGATTACCTGTCGCGTGGTGGTCCAGGTGTCCTTAATTAATAACTAGAAGCAACAGGTGAAACAGGGTCAAGGTAAGACACACCTGTACACCTGTATTTCTAATCCAATTATTACCTCGACAACATCACCTCAATAACCTCAAACACCTATGATAAAAATAAATGAATAAAATAAATGAATAAAAAAAAATACTTTCTTTACCTATGAATATAAATAAATAAATTCTAATATACAAAAAAAAGACGAAGGACAATAATAATAATAATAATAATAATAATAATAAAAATAAATGGAATGAAAATATGGCGTTTTTTTTTACTCCGAGAATTTATTATTATTATTATTATTATTATTTTCAACTTTGAGAAGAAAATGGAAGTGATGTGAACGAATCAGAAATAGTTATGTAGTAAACTCATTCTCTCTCTCTCTCTCTCTCTCTCTCTCTCTCTCTCTCTCTCTCTCTCTCTCTCTCTCTCTCTCTCTCTCTCTCTCTCTCTCTCTCTCTCTCTCTCTTATCCCCTCCTCCTGCTCCTCTTTCTACCTTTTTTTTTATCTTTGTATTTCCATTCTTGTGTTTACTCCTCTTCTATTTCTGTTCACTCCCTCTCCTCCTCCTCCTCCTCCTCCTCCTCCTCCTCCTCCTCCTCCTCCTCCTCTCCTTTATCCAGCTAGACATCGCCTTTCACATACATCATTTCTTATTTTTTTTCTTCTCCTTCTATCTTCTTTCTTCTATCTTCTTCTTTTCTTTCACCTTCCTTCATCCTACTAGCTATCCTGGTTCTTTCTCTTCTTTTCTTATCCTCCTCCTCCTCCTCCTCCTCCTCCTCCTCCTCCTCCTCCTCCTTTTCCTCCTCCTCCTCCTCCTCCTCCTCCTCCTCCTCCTCCTCCTCCTCCTCCTCCTCCAATGTGTGTTGAGTCACTTACTAAACAAGAACGTCGCTTAAAACTGATCCAAATTTTATCGAGAAACAGGTTATATTTTGTGAGAGGGAGAGAGAGAGAGAGAGAGAGAGAGAGAGAGAGAGAGAGAGAGAGAGAGAGAGAGAGAGAGAGAGAGAGAGAGAGAGAGAGAGAGAGAGACTTATCTGCCCGGATCTTAATAACCCTCTGTGAGAGAGAATAGGAAGAAAAACATTGAAGAAATAGGTATACAGGAGGAGGAGGAGGAGGAGGAGGAGGAGGAGGAGGAGGAGGAGGAGGAGGAGGAGGAGGAGGAGGAGGAGGAGGAGGAGGAGGAGGAGGAGGAGGAGGAGGAGGAGGAGAAAAAGAGAACCAAAAGAGATAGTGGGATAAAGAAAAGTAGGAAGAGGAGTACGAAGAAGAAGAGGAAGAAGGAAACCAAGATAACAACAATGATAAGATACAAAACAAGATAAAGAAGAATAAGAAAAAAGACAAGAAATAAGAAGAACATTAAGGGAAGGGAGCTAAATAAACATCAATTTACCTTTCTACCTCACTACCTACTGTCATCTGTTACCTTCCCTTTCTACCCAACCTATCTTGTCTTACCCTCCTACCTACCTATCTACTTACCCTCCTCCCTCCTTACCTACCTACCTAACCTCCCCTACCTTCCTCTCTTACTCTCAATCACACTTTCCTTAATTTTTCTTTCCTTCCTTACTCTCCTTTCTTCCTTCCTCTCTTATTATTAACTTCATTTTCATACTTTCTCTCTCTCTCTTCTTTTGCATACCTATCCTCACTTACCCTAACATTTCCTAACTCTACTTTATATTACTTTACATAACCTAACCTAACCTAACCTAACCTAACCTAACCTAACCTAACCTTACCTTACCCTACCCAAATCTACCTTACTTTACCCTATCTTACCTTTACCTTACCTTACCTTACCTTACCTAACCTTACCTTACCTTACCCCTCAAAAAAACATAACATAACATAATGTAACCAAACCTAACCTAACCAAACCAAACCAAAACCTAATCTAACCTAACCTAACCTACCTTGCCTTCCATCCATCTTTCCTTCCCTACTTACATACCTACCAACCTACTTACCCTCACCTTTCCCCAAATTTCCCCACCTTTTTCCCAGTCCATCTCCTCGCCACCACCACTAGTTTCCTTGAAGAGTTTCCATCTGATTCCTAATATACGAGAGCCAATCTATTACAAGGCTGGGATGAAGCTGCCCTTTTTATCTCCATCATTCAGGCGAGGAGCAACGTGGCGCCCTTCGGGAAATTGGCCACTGAACAGGCGGGAAAAAAGTATGAGTAAAAACTATGAGGGGGGAAAAAAAACACACACAGGGAAAGAGAGAAAGTGTGTGAGAAAATGAGACAGCTTGAAGGTGAAATACAAATGGTTGCTAATGGAATGTGAAAGAAGGGAAACTGGAAGGAAAGATGGAAGGGAAAATGGGAGGGAAATTTGGGTGTGATGTAAAATTGGGGGAAGGGAAAATTATATATAGTGAAATGTGATGTAAATTAAATGTAGAAGAATGATAAAAAAAAATTGAAAATGTAATAAAATAATAAAAAAAATTAAGTATTAAATGAAATGAATTACGTAACATGGAATAGGTGGAAAAAAAAGAGTAAATTGATAATGAGAGGAAGGAAGAATGAAAAAAAAAAACAATAGAAATATATGATTAAGTAGAGAAAAAAAAAGTTATGAAATATATAAAAAAAAAGTAGAAGAAGAAGAAAAAGAAGAAGAATTGGAGGAAAAAGAAGATAGCTGACATAATAAGTAAGAGAGAAAATACAAGAAAAAAATTACCTCTCACTCACTTTTTTCTCTCACTCACTCACTCTACAAACACATACCTGAAAAAGAGAGAGAGAAAAAAATATGAATTAGCTCTACACTCCCTTACACAACATAACATAGACACATACTAAATTAAATATAGAAGAACAAAAAAAAAAAAAGAATGAAATGTAATGAAATAAAAAAAGAGAGAGAGAAAGAGAGCGAGAGGTGAACTAATAGAAGTTTACGTCAATAGAGCAAAGGGGAGAAAGGGAGAGAGAGAGAGAGAGAGGGGCAGAGAGAGATAGAGAGAGAGATAAAGAGGGGAAAAATATATTAGAAGTCAATGTGATAAGACCTTTTCACACCCTTCTCTTCCTCTCTTTTCCCCTCACCCTCCCCACCCCGCCCACTCCCCACCCACTCCCCGCCCACTCCCCGCCCACTCCCCGCCCACTCCCCACAGAGGCGTTATCTCGTTCCCTTCCCTAGAGCCTTACCTTCCTACCCATCACACATCACACACCTCCTCCTTCCCCTCATCCCTCATTTCCCCTCATTCATTTCCTCCTCAAACCCTCACAAGCACCCTCCCTCATAGTATGTCACCTCACTTTTGTCCTCTCATGCACGCCCATCCCGCCCTTATCGCACTCATCCGTCACCCACGCCCTCATAACACACCCACGCACGCACACACACGCACGCACACACGCACACACACACGCACTCACACCCTCACTCTTTTATCAATGCAAAGAAAAACGATCTAAGCCTAATTCTTGTTGGCCATCGCTCTCTCTCCTTCTCCTCCTCCTCCTCCTCCTCCTCCTCCTCCTCCTCCTCCTCCAAGCCTCGGGTACAAAACTCCAAGGGGAAAAAATAGCGATCAGGTCTTCGAAGAGTGAGAGAAAGGGAGGAAAGGGAGGAAAGGGAGGAAAGGGAGGAAAGGGAGGGTAAGGGAGGAAAGGGAGGAAAGGGGGGGTAAGGGAGGAAAGGGAGGAAAAAGAACAGCATCTAAGCCTTAAATCTATGGAAAGGAGGAAGTGAGGGAGGGAGGAAAGGATGGAGGGAGGGAGGGAGAGGGGGAGAGAGAGAAGGATGGAGTGAGTGAGGGAGGGAGGGAGAGAAAAAAGGAGGGAGGGAGGGAGGGGGGGCAGCCTTACTACGTATAGACAGAATGATCAACTTGAGTGAGTAACGAAATTCAGCAAATATATCAAGTGTGTGTGTGTGTGTGTGTGTGTGTGTGTGTGTGTGTGTGTGTGTGTGTGTGTGTGTGTGTGTGTGTGTGTGTGTGTGTGTGTTCTGACGAGACTTTCCTCCATAAATCCAAGTCACACTGAATATTAACTTTCTTGCTGTATTATTCCTTTTTTCCTCCTCCTCCTCCTCCTCCTTCTTCTTCTTCTTCTTCTTCTTCTTCTTCTTTTTCTTCTTTTTTTATACATTTCCTTCCTATTATTGTTTTTTGTTTTAGATATTATTGATCTTTTTTTTTCTTCTTTATTTATTTATTTTTTTCTTCTTTTTTTTTCCTTCAAGGTTCTTCATACAACTTTTTTTTTCCTTCTAATTTTCTGATTTGATTCTTCGTCCGTTTTCATTCTTCTGTCCTCCTTCCTTTCCTTCAATCATCCCTTTGTCCTCCTCCTCTCCTCCTCCTCTTCCTCCTCCTCCTCCTCCTCCTCCTCCTCCTCCTCCTTCGTCTAAATTAATACTTGTACTTTTTTTTTTTCGTTAAAACTATTTTCATCTAAACTCTTTTTTTTTCATTATTATTTCATATTCTTCCTCTTCCTGCTTCTCCTTCTCCTCTTCATAGTTTTCATTTAACCTCTTCCTTCTCATTCTGTCTTTCCTCATCCTCCTCATTTTCCTTCTTATTATCATTACTATCATCATTCTCCTCCTCCTCCTCCTCCTCCTCTTTCTTCTCCTATGCCTCCTCCTCTTCCTCTCCTACTCCTCACACGTCGCCCCTAGCACTACCTCCTCTTCTTCTTCTTCTTCTTCTTCTTCCTCCTCCTCCTCCTCCTCCTCCTCCTCCTCCTCCTCCTCCTCCTCCTCCTCCTCCTCCTCCTCCTCCTCCTCCTCCTCCCACCTTCCACGAATCTATTGTTTTACTCTCGTTCAAAAGTTACCTCATTTTACAGCAAACGCTTCCCTCTGAGAGCCAGGATGACGGAGGGAAGAATGGAGAGAAGAGGGGAAAAGTGGAGGAAAGGGGTGCTGGGAGGGGAAGGGAGGGAGGAACGATGGAAGAAAGACAAGGTGAGGGAAATGAGGGAGGAAAGACCTATGACGGGAGGAAAAAAGGGAGAGAAGGGAGGATTGAGAGGAGAGAGGAAAGGGAGAGGAAGAGATGGATGGGAAAAAAGGAGTATAAGAGGAGGAGGAGGAGGAGGAGGAGGAGGAGGAGGAGAGGAAGAAGCAAAAGAGAGCGAGGGTCACATTTGCACATTAACATAAAAGAGAGAAAGAGAGAGAGAAAAAAAAAGAAAGAGAGAAAGGGAGAGAGAGAGAGATGTAAGGAAGAAAGAAAAAGATGAATATATTTGGGAAGGTAATAAAGGAAGGAAATGTGGAAAAATTCATGATAAAAAAAATAATAAATAAAAATGCATTGAAAGAGAGCGAGAGAGGAGGAGGAGGAGGAGGAGGAGGAGGAGGAGGAGGAGGAGGAGGAGGAGGAGGAGGAGGAGGAGGAGAATATTGAGTGACAAAAGGTATTGAAGACCAACAAACTAGATTTCTTTTTTATTTTTTGTCTCGAAAAATATATAAATAAATAAATAAATAAATAAATAAATAAATAAATACCAATAAAATATGGTCTACTTTTTTTTTCTTTTTCTCTCTCTCTCTCTCTCTCTCTCTCTCTCTCTCTCTCTCTCTCTCTCTCTCTCTCTCTCTCTCTCTCTCTCTCTCATACACATACACACACACAATAAACCGACACAATTTATGAACACACATAAACACACACACACACACACACACACATAAACACACACACAAACAAACAAACAAACAACTAAATAACATAACAAATAGTAACATAAATAAAACACAAAAAAATTTCCCTATTTTTTTCCCTTTTTTCCCCTCGCCTGATATAAACATTCCAATAGCAGCAAGTTTTTTCCCTTTTAATAGAGAAATGAGGAAAAAAGTCGACAATTCAGCCTCCTCTTTTTTTCCCTATTTTCCTTATAATCGAGAAGCCAATATATCAATCCATCTTCATAAAAGAGAGAGAGAGAGAGAGAGAGAGAGAGAGAGAGAGAGAGAGAGAGAGAGAGAGAGAGAGAGAGAGAGAGAGAGAGAGAGAGAGAATATTTCCTCTTTCCTCTTTCCTTCTACACAATTCTCCACTTCCAAGAGTCTCCATTAATTCAGGAAAACACTCCCCTCACCCCTTTCTCCTCCCCCCTTTCCCCTCACTCCCTTTCCCCTCTTCTCCCCTCACCTTCTTTTACCATACACTCTATGTCACTCCTGATACGCCTTTCCTCCTTCCTGAGATTCGTTTTGTTTTGCTCTCTCTCTCTCTCTCTCTCTCTCTCTCTCTCTCTCTCTCTCTCTCTCTCTCTCTCTCTCTCTCTCTCTCTCTCTCTCTCTCTCTCTCTCTCTCTTTTACTTTCTACCTATCTTTCTATCTATCTATATAACTATCTATCCATGTATGTATCTATCTATTTATTTATTTAACTAGCAAACTAACTATTTATTTATTTATTTATTTAACTAGCAAACTAACTATCTATCTATTTATTTATTTAACTAGCTAACTAACTAACTATTTATTTACCTAATTATCTAAGGCCAAAATTTCGTTACAAAAACACAACATATGCAAAAAAACCCAATAACAATAACAATAACAACAATAACAATAACAATATCCTTGCCTTCATAACAGTAACACAAAGAGATAACAAACAGTATCCCATCACACTTGAACAGCCTCTCCTAATGACCTTTTATTATCATTATTATTATTATTATTATTATTATTATTATTATTATTATTATTTTACTCCCAGCTTCCCGCCCACACCGCCGCCCACTCGTGTCTGCATCCCGTTGAAATCACACACAATGCTAATGATGTCGATTATGCACGATTTTCTGCGGCAGTGCTATGAGGAGGCAAGGAGGTAATGATAATAGTAATGATGATGATGATGATGATGATGGTGATGATGATAGTAAATAAAAAAAATTATAATAGTAATGATAATAATGATGATGATGATAGTAATAATAGTAATAATAAGAAAAATAATAATATGAATCCTCAGGTATAATTGAGGTTTGGAAAGGTAATATAAAAAAAAGGTGTTTAATTAATTGATATACCTTGACTTATGAAAGGTGAACAAAAGGGGAAATAAATATATAAAAGTATTCATATTAGGTAATTCTAAAAAAGATAAAAAATAAATATATAAAATAAAAATCACAATATGAAGAGAGATAGCATTTGAGGGGAAGAAATATTTAATAGAGTGGAAGATAATGTAATAAAACAATATAAAAACAAAGGAAGAAGAGGAGGAGGAGGAGGAGGAGGAGGAGGAGGAGGAGGAGAGGAAGAGGAAGATAGAAGTGTCTGAGAAGAGGCACATGAACGGAGGAGAAGAGAGAGAGGGGAAAGAGAGAGAAGAAGGGAAGAGAGAGGAGGAAGAGGGGAAAGAAGAAAGAGAGAGGAGAGGGAAGGGTTTCTGGGCCGGTGCCACAGCCTCTCTCTCTCTCTCTCACTCTCTCTCTCTCTCTCTCTCTCTCTCTCTCTCTCTCTCTCTCTCTCTCTCTCTCTCTCTCTCTCTCTCTCTCTTCTCCTCTCCTACACAACCAAGACCAATGAACACATTAGAATAATTACGAAAAAAAGGTGGAGAAAATGGAGGTATAAATGAGAGAGAGAGAGAGAGAGAGAGAGAGAGAGAGAGAGAGAGAGAGAGAGAGAGAGAGAGAGAGAGAGAGAGAGAGAGAGAGGGGGGGGTCGCGGCGTGGCGTAAAAATATTAGTAATGAGTTATTTTATTTCTATCATGAACGAGTGATTTCAAGGCGCCGAGGGGAACGAGTCAGCGTTTGGGCGGGAGATTGGGCGGGAGATTGGGCGGGAGATTGGGCTGGGATTGGGCGGGGTTGGGTGGGGTTGGGCGGGAGATTGGGCGGGAATGAGAGGAAAAAACAAGGGAACGAGGAAACACAACTCTCGACTCAGTAAAAGTTTGTGATATTTTTACAGATATTCACCATAAATTTTTGATATAGAATCTGAGAGAGAGAGAGAGAGAGAGAGAGAGAGAGAGAGAGAGAGAGAGAGAGAGAGAGAGAGAGAGAGAGAGAGATTATCCAATTCTCCAGGTCTCCTTTCTCATCCTCTTTTACCATATCCTCCTCTTCCTTCTTTTCTTCCTCCTCCTCCTCCTCCTCCTCCTCCTCCTCCTCCTCCTCCTCCTCCTCCTCCTCCTCCTCCTCCTCCTCCTCCTCCTCCTCATATCTTGCAAGACAATCTCAATTCTTCCTCCCGTTTCCTCTCTCCTTTGATCTCCTCGCTTAACCTTAGAACAATCTCATTCTTCCTCCTCCTCCTCCTCCTCCTCCTCCTCCTCCATCGCCTACCCTTTTCACTGCTGTCCTTCATGCCCTTCCCTCCCCTTCCCTTCCCCTCCCTTCCCTCATTCTCCTCCTCATCTTCCACCTCCTAACCTCTTGCTTTCCCCTCTTCCCTCCTTTATTTCCCTTTTCATATCTTCATCTTTCCTCCTTTTCCTCCTCCTTTACTATCCTTCCCTCTTCTCTCCTTTCCTTTCCTTACATAGTCTTCATCTTGGCCCCTCCTTTCCCCTCTTCTTTCCCTTTCCTTTCTTTTTTTCAATATATCTCTTGTTTATACCTCTTCTACCTTTCCCTTTTTTCCCCTCACCTAACCCCTCACTTTCTCTCTCTAACCTTACCTACCCTCTTGAACTCCCCTCTTCTGTAACTTACCTCCCTATCTCCCTCCCTCCCTCCCTTCTACCCTCCCCCTTTCCCCTCACTTCCCCTCACTGTTCTAAGGGGTTAAGGGTTAGGCTTCCAGATCTTCCAGGGAGTCAGTGTGTGTCCCTCTCTGCCACATACTCCAAATCTCTAGACGCCAAGTTTCAGGTGAATTCCAGGCCTTCATTTTACCTCCCTGGATCGTACTCCTCTTCCCCTTGCAGCTCTACAGGCATTACTCTCTCTCTCTTTCTCTTTTTCTCTTTCTCTTTTTTTTCTCTCTCTCTCTCTCTCTCTTTCTCTCTTTCTCTCTCTTTCTCTCTCTCTATTATTTTCTTTTTGGTTTTCGTATATTAATCACTATTTTTTGGGGTTTATTTTGAGTTTATTTCCATTTATATATATATGTATTTTTTTTTTACTAGTTATAAAGATCACCTTTGATTTATTTATTTATTTATTTATTTATTTTTTTTTTTCTTTAACCTGTGTTTCCTGCTTTACATTTACATAGCTATACATATATTTTTTTTTTTTTTCTTTTTCTTCTTTTTTTTCTTCATTCTTTGTGTCCAAGTCCGAGTTTTCATTTCAACATTCTTTCAAAACAACAACAACAACAACAACAATTCTCCTTGCATCCTCCTTTCCTTCCTTCCTTCCTTCCTTCCTTCTTTCCTTCCTTCCTTCGTTCTTTCCTTCCTTCTATCCTTCTATTCTGCCATTCACAATCTTTCCCACGCCATTCCTCTCTCCCTCCCTACTCTCTCCCTCCCTCCCTCCCCCCCTTCCCTCCCTTACCTCCCTCTCTCCTTCCCTCTTTTAAAATATCTTGAACATTCTTACCATCCAATCCTCATTCCTCTCTCGTGTTTGTGTTGAGACAGGGAAACTCTCTCTCTCTCTCTCTCTCTCTCTCTCTCTCTCTCTCTCTCTCTCTCTCTCTCTCTCTCTCTCTCTCTCTCTCTCTCTCTCTACAGACGAGGATTCGAATGTGTTTTGAGAAGACAGTCCTCGAGGGAGATTCCAGGAAGACTTTGTTGAAGGAGGAGGAAGAGGAGGAGGAGGAGGAGGAGGAGGAGGAGGAGGAGGAGGAGGAGGAGGAGGAGGAGGAGGAGGAGGAGGAGGAGGGATGCAAGTAATGAGATGAAGGAGCACAGTAGGAGGAAGAGTAGAGGAACAGAAGGTATTAATGATGTAAATAGGAAAATAAATTAATGTGTAGAAGGGAATAATGGAGAGAAATTAAGAAAGCAAGAGAGAGAGAGAGAGAGAGAGAGAGAGAGAGAGAGAGAGAGAGAGAGAGAGAGAGAGAGAGAGAGAGAGAGAGAGAGAGAGAGATAATCCAAAAAATAATACAAGCAATCTATCAATACAATTACATTACCAAAAAATAAAAACAAAATAAAGTAATAAAATAAAATATAAAAAAAAACACAAAAAACAGGTAAAAAAAAAGACAGATTCAGGATAAGACAAACGAAGACCATATAAATAAATAAACAAATAAACAAATAAAACAAAGAAAACAAACACATATATAAACAAAAACACATATAAATAAATAAACAAATAAACAAAAGAAAACAAAAAACAAACACGGGCCATAACACATCTTCGCCCAAAATCTCTCACAATATAAAAACAGCCTAAAAAAAAAAGCCTAAAAAAACAGCTTATCTTGACTGTGATCAAAAATATATTACACCAATCAGAGAGAGAGAGAGAGAGAGAGAGAGAGAGAGAGAGAGAGAGAGA
>JAPQNM010000220.1:190000-192087 GCA_029783475.1 Metacarcinus magister
TCTTACGTGTGTCAACCTGTCAACAAACGTGGTTAAATTAATCCATGTTAATTGTTTTGTTACTCTCTCTCTCGCCTCGTGAGTTATCTGGTCGCGTCCTCCTTCTCTTCATCGTCGTCATCAGATCTCTCTCGATTCGTCTGACAAAGCGTACCTCGCTCAGGGGCGAAAAGTGGTTCTCTCAAGTGTCGCCGATCCGTAGAGCAGTATAGCTAAACTCGGCATCTCTCTCTTCTCTTCTCTAGTCTATAATCGTCTCTCTTAACTCATCTACCTTGTTTGCTTTTGTGGAATCTTTTGTTTTCTTTTGCAAGCTGTGAGGACAAGACACCGCCTGCCTCTAGTCTCACCCTATACCCGCGTTGGAGGATGAGGGGAGGAGAGAGGAGGAGGGAGGCAGGAGGGAGGAGGGGAGGAGGAGAAGTAGGCAGTTCACACGATGAGATTCACAATACACCTTTGTCTCCACACTCAACTGAAGGGGAGAGGAAGGAACATTCGGTTTCTCTCTGTCTCTCCTCTCTCTTCTATCTCTCTCGTCTCTCTCTCTTCTCTTCTCTCGTCTCTCTTTATTATGTTTTTTATTGTTGGTACCTGAGTAGAAACAGTAGTAGTAGTAGTAGTAGTAGTAGTGTAGTAGTAGTTATACGTTAGTATGTAGATTAGTAGGAAATATGAAGAAATAATGAATGAATTGAATGATTTAAGAAAGGAAGGAAGGAAGGAAGGAAGGAGGGGAAGGAAGTGAAGGAAGGAAGGAAGGAAGGAAAGAGTCGGGATGCAAGGAAGATGGATAAAATAAAAAGCAACAAGGAATTATAAAAAATAATGGAAGGAATAGAATAATACACAACATAGATTGATTGGAGAAATAGAAGAAAAAAAGAAAGAAAAAAGAGGTAAAAGGGTAAGAGAGAAAAAGAAAGATAGAGATAGATAAAGAAACAACGTCACACTCATTACTCGCCCCTTCCCCCCTCTTTCCCCCCTCACCTCCTTCAGTCACGCTTCCTCACTTGTTTGCTGAAGCAACTGAGGTAAGGCAGCGGCGGTCCCCCCCCCCTTTAGTCCCAGTCCCCCTTTGCACAGTCACTACACACTCTAAGTTTCGTAGGCCAGTGGGTGGGGGTTGGGCGGCGGGCGTGACGGGCGGTTAAAATCAGGGCGTCATGACTTATGATTTTAACCTAAATAATTAAGATGACTCAAGTAAAGAACTCACTCACATCCCTATACTGTAGATCCTGAAACTCACCCATGATAGGATAAATAGAATAAGATAGAGAAGATAGATAGATAGATATATAGAGTAGAGTGGGTAGGGTAAGTAGTTATAATTTATTTAGTAGGTTAGGTTAGGTGTTTTAGGTTAGGTTAGGTTAGGTTCGGTTAGGTTACGGGTAGGTTAGGTAGTTTTTTACGGTAGGTTAGTTAGGTTTAGTTAGGTTAGTTTAGGTTAGGTTAGGTTTGGTTTAGGTAAGTTTAGGTTTTGGTTTAGGTTAGGTTAGGTTGAGGGATTTGGTTTTTAGGTTATGTTAGGATTAGGTAGGTTTAGATTCTTCTATATTTTGTGATTTTGCACTTCACAGAATTTCCTCTCTTTATTTTTTTATTCTTGCTATTCTCCTTTTTTTTTTTTTTTTTATTTAACATGTAACAAAGTGACATAATTATGTATGCCTATTTTTTGTTTTGTTTTTATTTTTTATGTATCACAGTGTTATGCTTTTCCCCCGGAAAGAAGTCATCGGTTTTTTCCCCCCCCAAAAAAAAAAGGGAAACCCCCTCTTTTATATCCTTTCCTATCTTAATATTTTTTTTTTTTTTTTTTTTTGTCTTCTAAATTCGTTCTTATATAATCATGCTTTATCACGTTAAAAAAAGCCTGCTAGCTAGTTCCCCTTATTCTTCTCTTCTCTACTAAAAGAAAGAAAAGACAAAAAAAAAGAAAAAAAAAATAAAAGAAAAAAAGGAGAAGGACGAGAGAAAAAAGAAAATAAAAGAGTGAAGCGTAAAAGAAGAGAATAAAGCGGCCATATAGTAAGACTTTTTTTTGTTTTTTTTTTTTTTTTTTTTTTTTTTTTTTT
>JAPQNM010000222.1:0-60000 GCA_029783475.1 Metacarcinus magister
TATATATATGTGTAAAATACATATGTATATATGTATATAATTCATACTATACAAATATATATATATATATATATATATATATATATATATATATATATATATATACATATATATACACATATATATATATATATATATATATATATATATATATATATATATATATTATATTATTTCCTTATTACAGAAAATCTAGCGCTGGTAGATATCTCCGCAAAATAAATATATACATATATATATATATATATATATATATATATATATATATATATATATATATATATATTTATATTTATATTTATATTTACACACACACACACACACACACACACACACACACACACACACACACACATATATATATATATATATATATATATATATATATATATATATATATATATATATATATATATATATATATATATATACATATATATATATATATATATATATATATATATATATATATATATATATATACATATATATATATATATATATATATATATATATATATATATACATATATATATATATATATATATATATATATATATATATATATATGTCATGCCGGGGGGGGGAGGCGTTCTAAGATTATTATGTTACTCTAATGTTGTTATGGTTACCATTTATTACCACCTCCCTGGTCAGGCTCTGGGGTTTATATATGATGTTATTAAGCGGGTCGGTATTTCGCTGCCACCACCTATTATGAGGGAAATAGGAACCCTTTCGAAAGTTGGCCACTGGTCGTTGTTGTTTTAATTTTGGTAGTAATAAATCTTAGCCGCAAGGAGTCACTCTGGTTACCACTGGGGGAGACATATGTCACTAATGAAATAACTTCTAATTTTTGTATACTTATTATTTGCCAAAAGAGATTTTTGATAGATTAACAACACTAAAAAGAAAGCGTACAAAAAAAATGAGAATAAACCCAATAATGTTACACACACTTTGGTAATCTGAGTGACACGTTCAGAGACCTCAATAATACTGTTGGCCACTCCACACGTTAAATTTCACTTTGCTTAACACACAGAATAATTTCGAAACCCAATCTTTTCCTGATCTTAATACTGCCTAACTTAATCTCACTTTCAGAGTTCAAAACTTGTTCCTAAGCAAGACACATAATAAGAATAATATAATACTGTTCCAAATAATATTATACACTACAGGGAAACACGTCAAAAAGGGGACAGGTGTGTTGTGTGGCACTGGGGTGGAACCTGTGTGGTAGGGAAAAGGACGCTGACTCAGTTAAACAATACACTTCCAACACACTCAAAAGGGATAATACTTTAACAATATAACATAAATACTAAAGTGAAAGGGATGTATAATGAACAATGAAACATATCTAAGGGAGGAAGGGGCAATGTGGTCTGAGCCGAGATGCCGCCACATAATAGATGGAAGAATTGCTATTATTAATTAATAATCACCCTTAAAAAGGCTTTAAATGACTTGACATATTCAAAGGGAAGATTGTTGAATATATGAAAACACTGAATGACTAAGGATTTAGCAAATATTAAGAGATGGTGAGCCTGACCTGCAGTGGTGAGCCTGACCTGCTCAGTGGTGAGCCTGACCTGCTCAGAGGAGGACGTGCTGCTACTTGCTCGCGCTAACAAGGGATACCATGTTGTATTTATTCATAACAGATATTTTATTGTGTTTTAGTGCGTCAACATAAGGGATACCAGGCTATATTTTTACCATAACAAGTATTTTATTGTGTTTTGTGTGTATTTTGGGGTAAAATTATTTAGATGACTGAGTGTGTTGTACTCAATATAGGCGAGGGGGTTACTGGTATGAAGGGTGGAGTAGTGAGGTGTGGTTCCTGTGGAATGGAGAGACAATGGATGGTAAGTGAATGTAAGTTGTGTGAAGTGTTAGCTAGAAATGTAGCTTTAGAGGAGGAGGTTAAGGAAGTGAAAGTTTTGTTGGCACAGACGAGGCAACAGATGCAAGAGATAAGGCGGGAAGTTAGCGTCAGGTCAGAGACAGGGGGGGGATAGTTGGAGGGTTGTGGATAAGGGAGGGAAAGGGAGGGTGAGCCCTCCCTTGTGTGAGGTGGAATTTCCTCCCCTGTGTGAGGTAGAGTGTAGCAACAAGTTTGGGTTGTTAGCTACACAGGAGGAGGAAGAGGTCGTGATAGAAGTAGGAGCAGGAGAAGGGGACAGGACACCCAAGGCGAAGATAGTGAGGAGGAAGTTAGATGGGAAGGAGAGGAAGGAAGGTGGAAAGGTGAGGAAGGACAGGGAAAGGTTAGAAGGGTCGCAGGAAGTGTTAGTTCTGGGTGACTCCAGAATTAGATATTTAGATGAGACTTTCTGTGAGGCCGACAGGGAGAGGAGGATGACGTGCTGTCTTCCTGGGGCCGGAGTGCAGGACGTGATAGAGAGATACAGGAGGGTAGTGGAGGGGACGGGGAAGGAGGCGTTAGTGGTGGTTCACGTGGGAGTGAACGATGAAGGCAGGGTAAGGTCAGAGGAGCTAGTGGATAGGTATAGGGAGCTTCTGAGGGAGATAAAGGAGAGTGGTAGGAGGTGTATAGTGTCAGGGGTGCTCCCTAGACAGGGGTTAGAGGCTGGTGGCTCTCACATGCCCTTGGCCTCAACGAGAGGCTGATGAGGATGTGTGGGGAGGATGGGGTAGGTTTTATGGATGAGTGGAGCAGGTTCTATGGGAGACATGAGCTGTATGCCAGGGATGGTGTACACTTCAGTAGGAAGGGGGTGCAGGAGCTTAGTGAGTGTCTTGAGAGGGCAGTTAGGCAGTCCAGTCAGGGAAACTAAATATTAATAGAGGTAAGGGTAATAGTGACAAAGGACGGGGTAAAGAGAGGGAGGTACATGAACTTAGTGTCTTTTATACAAACAGTAGAAGTGTAATAAATAAGATAGACACACTTAGAGGTATCGCATGTGTAGAAGAGTTAGATATTATAGGTATTACAGAAACTTGGTTAGATATTGCAGGCAAACATTTCTTACCTGAAGTAGGCATAGATGGGTACACTTTTTTTCACAGGGATAGAGTAGGGAGGAGAGGGGGAGGTGTGGCACTGTACGTTAGAAACACATTAAATAGCTATGTCAACACCACAATAAAAACAGATAGGAATGCGGAATCATTATGGATTGACATTATTATAGGAGGGAAAAGGTTTGTTGTAGGGATTATATATAGGCCTCCGGATTTAGACGAAGCAGCTAGTGCACCCCTGATGCAGGAGCTTGCAAGGGCATCTAGGTATAATAATGTGTGCATTATGAGGGACTTCAATTATAGGAGAATAGACTGGGATAGTATGACAGGAGACGGGAGCTCGGAGGAATTCTTAAATGTCGTCCAGGATGGTTTTTTCATACAACTTGTAAGGGAGCCAACGCGACAGGGAAATATTTTAGATCTGGTCTTCACGAATAATGAAACTTTGGTCAGTCAGGTTGAGATAGGAGCTAGATTTGATGTTAGTGACTACCACGAAATTAGATTCAAGATTAATGCAAAGAGAGAGATAGAACAAAACGCTGCTTTAGTACCAGATTTTAGAAAAGCCAATTACCAGGGCCTCAGACACCACCTCCAGAGTATAGATTGGGAGGGAATAGGAGTAGGCAGAGAGGAGGATCAAAACATTGAGGTAGAATTACATTATAATAGCATAGTTAGGGAAATTCATACAGGGCAGGAACAGTATATACCTAAGAGGAGGATTAGGTCAAATAGAAATGATCCAAAATGGATGAATAGCAGCATTAGAAGGGAAATTGGATTAAAAAGGGGACTCTATAGGAGAATTAAAAGGGGAGAAGTACAGGTAGTAGGGCAGTATAATGACCTACCTAGGCAAGTTAAAAAGGATATTAGGACCGCAAAGAGGAATTATGAGGTTAGGATAGCTAGAGATGCTCAGAAGGATCCAAAGGGATTTTATCAGCTGTACAAGGCTAAAACAAAGGAAAGAATAGGACCTCTTAAAGGAATGGATGGCAGCTTGATAGAAAATGGTAAGGAATTAAATAAATACTTCTTGTCCGTATTTTCTCAGGAAAAGTCGGGATAGGGAACTGGAGCCAGTACCGATCTTTAGGGGACAAGAGGTTGATAAATTAAGTGAAATAGTCATAAGTAGGGAAGTAGTTAGCAAGGAAATAGATAGACTTAAAAAGACTAAATCTCCAGGGCCGGACGACATTTTTCCGAGGATTCTTAGGGAATGTAGAGAAGAACTCGTTGAACCCATTGCGATGATTTTTAGAAAATCCCTAGACACAGGAGTAGTACCTAGGCTATGGAGGCAGGCAAATGTAGTTCCTATATTCAAGAAAGGAGATAAGGCAGAAAGTAGTAACTACCGCCCAATTAGTTTAACATCAGTGGTAGGCAAGATGTTAGAAGCTATCATAGCAAGGGCAATTAGAAAATATTTAGATGAACACAAGCTAATTAGACATAGTCAACATGGTTTTAGCAAGGGGAAGTCCTGCCTGACAAATTTATTATCCTTCTATAGGAAAGTATTTGAAACCATAGATAAGGGGGACGAGTATGATATAATTTATTTGGACTTCAGTAAAGCCTTTGACAGAGTACCCCATAGGAGACTGTTAAGTAAAGTCAAGGCTCATGGCATAGGTGGGAAGGTACTAGAGTGGATTAGGGGATGGCTTACTAGTAGGGAACAGAGGGTACAGATTAATGGGAAGAAATCAGAATGGGGTAATGTCACTAGTGGGGTACCACAGGGATCAGTACTAGGACCATTGTTATTGATAATCTATATAAATGACTTAGAGACAGGAATAAACAGTGATATCAGTAAATTTGCCGATGACACAAAGATAGGAAGACCGTTAAAGAATTTAGATGATGCTAGGATGCTGCAGGATGACTTAAATAGGCTGTACGAGTGGTCAGAGAAATGGCAGATGCAGTTTAATGTTAACAAGTTTAGCATTATGAGCGTAGGTAAAGGTAATAGGCCTGTAGACTACACATTAAATGACAATACCTTAGGAAAGTCATATAGTGTGAGGGACTTAGGAGTTCAAATAAGCAGTGACTTGCGCCCCAGGGAACAGTGTATTATAGCTAGAAATAGAGCCAACAAGATAATGGGATTTATTAGTATGTGTGTGTCAAATAGGAGTTCTGAGATCATTCTGAGGTTGTATTTAGCGCTAGTAAGACCCCACCTAGATTATGCTGCTCAGTTTTGGTCCCCTTATTATAGGAAAGATATAGGCTCCTTGGAGGCAGTCCAGAGAAGAATGACCAAGATGATTCAGGGGCTAAGAAATTTACCCTACAAAGATAGGTTAAAACGTCTTAATCTCCACTCCCTAGAGAGAAGGAGGGCAAGAGGGGATATGATTGAGGTTTTCAAATGGGTAAAAGGAACTAATAAGGGAAACATTGATAAGGTTTTAGAATTTAGTAGTCAGGATAGGACACGTGGAAATGGGTACAAGCTAGAAAAACTTAGATTCAGGACAGACATAGGTAGATATTGTTTCACTAACAGAGTCGTGAACGATTGGAATAGGCTGGGTAGACACGTAGTAAGTGCTGAGTCAATAGATAGCTTTAAAAGACGGTTGGATCAGAGTATGGATAGGGATGACAGGTGGGATGGCTAAATATTGGATTATTCCAAGGGTGGGGGGCAAGGAGCTGCCTCGTGTAGGTCATTAACTGGCCTCTTGCAGTCTGCTCATTTCTTATGTTCTTAATACCGACCTGTGTGGTAGGGAGAAGGACGCTGATTAGCGTCATGATGCTATTCCGGGAAGCAGGGTGGCGTCTCTTGGGTGACTCATTAAGAATTTTCTTACATTTAATTATTATAATTATTGACTATTGAGATATGAGATTATTGCTAAATTATATAGAATTAATTTTGGTGTAGAAAAAGTGTTACTATTTAAGCTAATGAATTAAATTTCAAATACTGCATGAGAGAAATTTTGATCACTTGATAACTCAGCTGGAATTTGGCGCGAAGACTTTGTGTTTGGGTAAACTTGATAATATATTGCACCATTTTTCTTAATAGAAACTTGTGAAAGGAAATCTAGTTAAGTTAATTACTTTAAGATATAGAGTTTGATTTTAATTGGAAATGAATGTTACTTAAGCTAATATAAGGAAATAATTTTCTTTTCATAGAAAACTGATTTCAGGAATGGTAGCGGGTACTGTACAAGACATAAGACATAAAGATTTCAGGCATCACACATGTAGCGGAAGTGGAAATGAAGCTCATTTGGCAGAGAGTTGAGGCAAATAAAGAGCAGTGTCAGCGGGGATTCCTGTTGGATATATATATATATATATATATATATATATATATATATATATATATATATATGTATATATATATATATATATATATATATATATATATATATATATATGTATATATATATATATATATATATATATATATATATATATATACATATATATATATATATATATATATGTATATATATATATATATATATATATATATATATATATATATATATATGTATATATATATATATATATATATATATATATATATATATATATATGTATATATATATATATATATATATATATATATATATATATATATGTGTATATATATATATATATATATATATATATATATATATATATATATGTGTATATATATATATATATATATATATATATATGTATATATATATATATATATATATATATATATATATATATATATAGGACAGGAGGAAGGACAGGGAAAGGTTAGAAGGGTCACAGGAAGTTAGTTTTGGGTGACTCGAGGATTAGATATTTAGATGAGACTTTCTGTGAGGCCGACAGGGAGAGGAGGATAACGTGGTCTTCCTGGGGCCGGAGTGTAGGACGTGGTAGAGAGATACAGGAGGGTAGTGGAGGGGACGGGGAAGGAGGCGTTAGGGGTGGTTCAAAGGAATTTTATCAGTTGTACAAGGCTAAAACAAAGGAAAGAATAAGACCTCTTAAAGGAATGGATGGCAGCTTGATAGAAAATGGTGAGGAAATTAGTAAAGAGTTACCGTATATTGCGGCTTATAAGTCGATCTGGCACATTAGTCGACTTCTATAATTTGACCCCAAAATGTTGTACTAGAGGTTTATCTTGCTATTACTTAGCCTGGCCCAATATCGGCCTGAGTCACTAAGTACTGGTTGTAAATTAAGTTTTATCTACAGTAGAGAAAATAAAACAATTCAAACAGATTGAAAACACCACCGACTTCAAGCATTTCAACATAAACAAACAGTCAGTTTTTACTTTTTACTGTACTCACCTGTTTCACCACTATATCAGACGAATATTTACTTTTAAAACCCTAATGGTCACCCTTGAACATATTCCTTTTGGGAGTATGTGCAGTCCTCCTGAGTAGCAGTTTCCGGTTTTTACCATAAGTCTTAGTAGAATAACATGTGTAAACACAACCCTTAGGCCAAGTTCAGTAGCAGTTTTCCGGTATCCTGATGTTACTGGTGCAAATATATTTAAAGGTTGCTATTTTATATCTACCCCATAAGTCGACCCCTAGTTTTGACCATAAAAAAAATGACCTTAGAAACTCAACTTATAGGCCGCAATATTCGGTAAATAAATACTTCTTGTCCGTATTTTCTCAGGAAGAGTTGGGTAGGGAACTGGAGCCAGTACCGATCTTTAGGGGACAAGAGGTTGATAAATTAAGCGAAATAGTCATAAGTAGGGAAGTAGTTAGCAAGGAAATAGATAGACTTAAAAAAACTAAATCTCCAGGGTCCGACAACATTTTTCCGAAGATTCTTAGGGAATGTAGAGAAGAACTCGTTGAACCCATTGCGATGATTTTTAGAAAATCCCTAGACACAGGAGTAGTGCCTAGGCTATGGAAGCAGGCAAATGTAGTTCTTATATTCAAGAAAGGAGATAAGGCAGAAAGTAGTAACTACTGCCCAATCAGTTTAACATCAGTGGTAGACAAGATGTTAGAAGCTATCATAGCAAGAGCAATTAGAAAACATTTAGATGAACACAAGCTAATTAGACATAGTCAACATGGTTTTAGCAAGGGGAAGTCCTGCCTGACAAATTTATTATCCTTCTATAGGAAAGTATTTGAAACCATAGATAAGGGGGACGAGTATGATATAGTTTATTTGGACTTCAGTAAAGCCTTTGACAGAGTACCCCATAGGAGACTGTTAAGTAAAGTCAAGGCTCATGGCATAGGTGGGAAGGTATTAGAGTGGATTAGGGGATGGCTTACTAGTAGGGAACAGAGGGTACAGATTAATGGGAAGAAATCAGAATGGGGTAATGTCACTAGTGGGGTACCACAGGGATCAGTACTAGGACCGTTGTTATTCATAACCTATATAAATGACTTAGACAGGAATAAACAGTGATATCAGTAAATTTGCCGATGACACAAAGATAAGAAGACCGGTAAAGAATTTAGATGATGCTAGGATGCTGCAGGATGACTTAAACAGGCTGTATGAGTGGTTAGAGAAATGTCAGATGCAGTTTAATGTTAACAAGTGTATCATTATGAGCGTAGGTATAGGTAATAGGCCTGTAGACTACACATTAAATGACAATACCTTAGGAAGGTCATATAGTGTGTGGGACTTAGGAGTTCAAATAAGCAGTGACTTGCACCCCAGGGAACAGTGTATTATAGCTAGAAATAGGGCCAACAAGATACTGGGATTTATTGGTAGGTGTGACAAATAGGAGTACTGAGGTCATTCTGAGGTCGTATTTAGCGCTAGTTAGACCCCACCTAGATTATGCAGCTCAATTTTGATCCCCTTATTATAGGAAGGATATAGGCTCTTTGGAGGCAGTCTAGAGAAGAATGACCAAGATGATTCAGGGGCTGAGAAATTTACCCTACAAAGATAGGTTAAAACGTCTTAATCTCCACTCCCTAGAGAGAAGGGCAAGAGGGGATATGATTGAGGTTTTCAAATGGGTAAAAGGAAATAATAAGGGAAACATTGATCAGGCTTTAGAATCTAGTAGTCAGGATAGGACACGTGGAAATGGGTACAAACTAGAAAAACTTAGATTCAGGACAGACATAGGTAGATATTGGTTCACTAACAGAGTCGTGAACGATTGGAATACACTAATTCCTCATTATATCGCGGTTCACTTTTCGCGGTCCCGGTATTTCGCTATTTTTTCTGTAAGACCTATTATTTTTTATATCGCATATATTTTCGCCATTTTGCGGCATTCCGCAGCATTGTTTATGAGTTTAAATCTCGCCCATCATAATAGAATAGCTGTACGTACTGATTCAGCCAATCAGAGCGTCGGTATTGTTTTCTCGGCCGCTGATTGGCTGTTGTGTTCAAGGGCCTGATTTCACAGTTGATTCTTATAGTTGTGATCGTTACCAATGAGCAGTGATCACCACCATCAACAAATCCGATTTCACAGTCATCTTTCGCGGTGTTGTTTGTTTGTATCAATACCCGAAATTGGAACCTTTGGTAACGCAGGCTTGGGAGCTGGGGGACCTCCCCAACGGAGCTTAACAAATTAATATTTTAGCAAAAAAATTTATTTCTTATCCCCATATAGTTATATTATATCCTGAAATATATGTGAAAAATTATTTAACAATACAGCAACACGTTGTAGGGGTATGATGATATAAAATATTTTGAGAAAAATGTGGATGGCGGCGTGAACGCATCAGTCAATTAGGGAGATAAAAAGATAAGTTTTTGGAAAACAGTATCCTCTTATTTTCAAGACAAAATTATATTATTCTGATTGATATCGATGTGTTTTGAATGATAAACATTTCTCGGCAAAATTATCAAAACCAAAAATAAATCAAACCTAACCATACCTAACGCCCTAACCGGGGACCGCTGGACCCCCTAATCATTTAAATTTTAATATTACGGTTATTTCTTAATTTGCTTACCTAGTTCAACTTTTTAATTACTCAGAAAGATAAAAGATCTACACAATGAAATAGATAAAGATGGCTGGAGGATGCTATTTACCGAAATACTGAGACAAATAATAGTTGGGTTGATTTATGAATGTGGCAGTTATATCAGCGTCAGGAAACCAGTGCAGGCTGTGAACAACCTTCAAGGTAAAAGTTATCCATTGCTCTTGCTCTCTCTCAATATCTTTTGTGTGTTTAAATGTGTTTCTATTATTTTAAAAGTGTGTTTAAAGACCTTAAAATGCTTTTAAAAGTACCGTAAAAGTTATCAAAACATGCCTAGGGTGTATTTAAATAGGGTATTTCTATTTCGCGGATTTTCACTTATCGCGAGAGGGTCTGGAACGTATCCCCCGCGATGGAGGGGCCACTAGTGTAGGCTGGATAGACACGTAGTAAGTGCTGAGTCAATATGTAGCTTTAAAAGACGGTTGGATCAGAGTATGGATAGGGATGTCAGGTGGGATGGCTAAATATTGGATTATTCCAAGGGTGGGGGACAAGGAGCTGCCTCTTGTAGGTCATTAACTGGCCTCTTGCAGTCTCCTCATTTCTTATGTTCTTATGTTCAGTCTTCTATCCCACAAACAGCACATCATGCTGCGCATGGTCATCATCTCATTCCACTTTACCGGCTCACAAATATATACAAATGCTATGCCAACCAGGCTGGAGGTATATTCTTTTGCCTTTCCAATTTTCATTTTCATTTTTAATCTGCTTATGCTTTGTAAGCACCATATTACAATTTACCTTTAACCCAAACAATTACCCTTAACCCAAACCACAGTATGTTCCATCCAATAAAAATAATATTGAAACCCCTGTGTGGAACACCAGGCATCATGGGTTATATGGCACTAAGTTGATGAGAAGGTAAAATGCACAACTTAACAATGATATATTAGATTTATAAGGAATTCAGAGGCATATACAACTAATATTGTGGCTGAAATCATGATAACAGTATCACTGCAAACATCAGTGGTAATCATGGCTCAATAGAAAAGTACTAGTTAGTTTCATGCACTAATTTGTAATATGAGGAGTACAAAATAATGCACCTGAATACTTTTGAAAGAACAAAGCTTGAAAAAAAACAATGCACAAATAGCAATGATTTCCACATAAATCATCATCTCAAACCAGAAATGACTCTAATCAATGCCACCAAGCAGGGCCAAACTGACATACTTACCATCCCAATGACTACAAGTTCTTGGGAAGTTAGGAACACAAAAAGAATTCACATACATATCATCTGACACCCAACAAAAGGCTGCCACAATATCTCTGATTCAACATCTGGGTTTACACATTACTTGCACAACTGAAATCTGTTCATCCCACCTGAACCGAGCAAAATCCATGAGCCTAATGCATGAGTCTACAAAGTAAACTAAGGGAGGGGTCTGGGAAGCACCTCTGTAGACAGGTGACAGAATGGGGAAGGAAGAGTAATGTTAAAGGGGATATTAACTATAAAAAACAATAGGTATATATTACAAATACAGGATATATAGATTATTATAATTATGTTTCACTTTTGCAATCACATTTTATCATATTAAAAAAATATTTAAAGGCAATTCTGATTTAAAAATTCAAGCCTACAAAAAAAAAAAAATATTCTAATAACTAAATGAATGGATGAATGCACCCCTGATGTCAAAATTGTGACAACATCGACGATCCATTGATTAACCTTTATATTAGTTATATTCTTTCTATGATAGGCTTGAATTATGTGATTGTAGTTAATCATAATTTTTTTTAAATATCAAATATGATTGTGTAAGAAATATAATACATAGTAATAACAACAAAAAATCACGAAGTAGCTAACATGAGACAATAGCCTGTCAGCACTCTTACTTAGTTTACTTTACTTACCCTGCTTAAGTACTCACGTAGGCTCATGCGCTTTGCTCGGTTCAAGTCTGGATGAACAGACTATAGTTCCAAGAGAGTCCATGTGGGAATTCAATAAGAAAAAAAAACTATATTAATAATTTATTAAGAAAAAAATAAAATGAATGTTCACAACAAAATTTCTTAAATGTAGGAGACTTAAATTGAAGATGATGATAAAGCTTTTTTCACAGCTTTCTTCTTGATGACCAATTTCTCCCTCTCTCGCTCCAGGTAGCTTAAGGCATCTACTCGGCTGCACAGGAAGTACAATTGACTGTTTGGCTGCTGAAGATACACACTCTTTGGGATGAAGGGGGAGGATAATTAATTTTGATTTCTTACCTATGAAAAAAAAACATGTATAAATAGTATGTTCATTTACTAAAACACTGCAACAAAGACTCATGGACTGTGTGAAGAGTATAATGCCATATGAAAGCAAAAAGTGGGCTGTGAAGGATGATGATTTTCACATACTACACCATACGAAGATAAAGATGATTGGATGGAAGTGTGGTGTAATTTGGTGTAGTTTAGTTGGTAATCATCAGGCGAATATGCAAAATTTTAGATAGATCGCTGGGGTGTGGTTAGAGTCAGTTGGATTAGAGAAGGTCCTAAAGAGAAGAGGTGGTTTTGAGTTGTGTAACAAAGGTCGACAGGCAGATACTGATTTCACTTGTTTCTTCCTGATGGTGAGTGAAGCTACTCAACTGAAGTTAGTGGATTGTCTTGTTCATGGCTTTAGGAGTGGTAGAACAAGCGCAGAGAGTTTGTTATATGTGGCTGGTGCCTAGCATGAAATATGGTTGGCTCGAACTCATCAATCTATTATTGACTGGGTAAGATAAGGTGAGCTGTATTTTTTTTCATACCAATTAGTCCACAAGAAGTGTAGTGCATCATAACAATAGACTGAGGGAATGAGTATTACAGATGGTGAACAGAGGTAAACACTGAGTATATTTGTATGTAGTGAGGTAAACTGAAGTGGTTTGAGCATGTTGAGAGGATAGCAGACAGTGATTGGCTGAAAACTTATAGATCAAAATGTAGTAAGTAAAGTTTTAGAGGAACACGCCTACTAAAAATATCGAAATGAGGTGGTCTAAAAGGATCTCAGAGATTTAGACATGTGCAGAGAGGCTGTTAAAGACCATACAATCTATTGAGCCTCCTTTGGATGAACAAAGCCAACAGATACAAGTATGTATGAAGCCTTTCAAAACTAAGAAGAATGATGATGGAGTGATATTTTTTCTTGCTCTCCATAACCAAACTTTAAATAAGTTATGTATAGATCATTTAAAGTTGAAAGACTTTTCAATTATTAAGATTTTAAAATGGTCAAAACACCTTGGATCTTTCTCCCTTTTTTTCAAAATACATACCTACTTAGTAGGCCATCAACTCCTAACCTACATATTCTATAGTCTATTCTATCGATAGTCTGACGCCTCGTTCTTTGCAGGAACGTCCCCAAAGAGGATGAACACAGCAGAAAGAGCCTCCACCTCTCCCTATCCACACACTCCTTCCCTGCTAGTTCAATCCCTGCCCTTCTATCAGCAACTCTTTCATGCATGCACTTCTTCACCCTATTCTTCCATCTTACAATTATTGACCTTCCTCCTCCTAGGACCCTCAGTTTCACTCACATACTTTCTTTACAAAATCTTCACTTTTTTTTCTCTCCATATGACCAAGTCACCTCATAGTATTTCTTTACACCCATTCCACCACACCACACTTCACTCCATTTGCACAAGGTCCCATGCCACAACTTTCATATATGCTTTCATTGCTCTCATCCTCCCTTCTTGTCATGCCACATGCTCCTCTCAAATAACTAATTTCCACAGCACACACACTTGACTGTTGTGCCTTATAACATGTTCATACGTCAATGTTGGCAAGAGAATACTGTTCCTTAAGCCTCTCTTTACCTCCATGGACATATTTTTTCCTCTCATAACCTAGCAACTGATCCTATGACACACCTACCTTTTACAGCTGTTTCTCTTATTTCTCTTTCCATCTCTCCATGTTTACATAACACTTTCCAAATACTTTAACTCTTTCACCTCCTCCCTTTTCTCTCCAGCTAGAACTACCTCACACCTTCTTATTGCCAATCTTCCTACTTAACATTATAGAATTCTAATCCAATGAGGAAGTTTCCTAGTATGCTGACATACTGTTCATATGACCACTATCCTCAAAAAATTTACTGCCACAGTTTTACCTGAAGAATATATACCTATTTCTATCTATATACAGTGCTCCCTCCAATTTTGCGATATTCCAATTTCCGCAAGCCCAGGTACAGTAATATGGTCATTCAAATTGATTTTCTTATGGATAATGATAATGTTTATGTTTCTCTGTATTTCTTTTTATTGTAGGATGTATAATTACATGTAATTGTGTACAAACAAGAACAAAAATATGACTAAAATCACCATAAGGTTAATTATTCCAATTTTGCGAATTCGCATTTTGCAGTCTGCAATGTCGACGCAAAATTGGAGGGAGCACTGTACTCGACTTACATCAACCTTAAAGGGTGGTAGCCTGGACAACATGTCTACATACATACATCCACATGCATTATCTTACATCTTTGCCTTTCGGCCTTTAGGGAAGAAGGGACTGATCCTCACTATACCTCACTGCTTGGTAGTTAGTCTTCCAGTTTAATCAGTGATTTCCACATAAGGGTACAACAGTAGAATTGGTTTATCCTTGCCACATCAGAATGGATCTATCCCCATACCTGATCTGATCAACTGATCAGATCAGGTCATTGAGGGTGTTTCCATTCCAGTTTGTAAAAGATGCATTCACATAAAAATAGCAAACCCAAGTAGTGAAACAGCCAAATTGAGTCAGAATAATATAATTAAGTAAATAGACATGCTGGGTGACCATGAAATTCAAAAAGGGAGGTTGGAGGTAGGAGGTAGAAAGGGAGGTTGGAGGTAGAAAGGGAGGTAGGAGGTAGGTCAAGGTGTCTCCTGTGCCAGGTAAGTATGAATATGTGTGACCAGTATTAAGAGAGACGAAAGTTTTTCACAAATAACTTTAAAATTTACTTTAAGATAATGTTTTTAATATATAATAACAATCTAAGGGTTGGTGACTACGACCCTTGAAAATTTCATTCTGATTCCTCCAGTGGTCTAGGAGGAGATAGAAGACAGACGGACAGACAGACAGACAGACACAGAACAAATTTTGGATGGGGTCGTTTCGTAACTTTCAAACTTCTCGCTTTGCTCGGTTTGAAAATATATAAATAATGCACACACTGTAAATATTCTTTAATGCAATATGAAAATGATAGATCGAATACGAAAGACTTAGAAGCAAAACAAAAAAGATGATTAGACAAAGTGAGAAAGATCTCAAAACATATATTGCAAATAAAACTAAATCCAACCCCAAAGAATTTTACAGCTATGTTTGTAATAAAAAAGTTATCACAATAAATACTGGTCCACTTCGCCTAGAAAATAGTAAAGAAACAAATAAAGAATTAGAAATGGCTAAGGTATCAAATGCATCCATTTTTACCATTCAAGACAGCTATGAAATCTAAGAAATAACCCAAGCCCAACCTAACTTGTTTCCATTAATTGATTGTGACTTTACTGAGAATGCAGTAACTAAAGCACTGGATAAAATTAAAGTAAACAAAACTCCTGGTCCTAAAAGTATTGCACCAAGAGTTTTAAAATTAGCAAAGTATCAAATCAGCAAACCTCTTATGATACTATTCAATAAATCCTTAAATTCTGGAGGAGTGCCAGACATTTGGAAATTGACGAATGTTAGGGTAAAGTGGAGCAAAATGCCGCTGTGAGGTAAAAATCCCCAATACAATGATTAACATACTCGAAAACAAGATTTGTTGACAAATTTTAGAGGGAGGGAATTTTGAAAATCTCAGACACACATTAACATATTTACAGTTACCAAATATAACACAGATTAGGTAGCATGGTCATATTAAAAAAATCAATTATGTACTAAAGCAGAAACGTAACTTAATTTCGTACTGCGAGAAGAATTAAACATAAAAGTCATCCCTCGTTTGCTAATTGAATTAAATGGTCGCATCAGATGAGAAATAAGTTACATAAACCTATATCAATAATACCATCCAGGGTAACAAAATTTACCAATGCACAATAGGGACTACTATATTTAATGGCATATAAGACGCAGATTTTTTTGCCCCAATTTTCTTTAAATAGCTAAGCATCTTTCATGCAAAATTCAGGCCTCCCATATGCTAATTTAATCCCAAATGCTCAATACCAGATGGAAATTTTACCCCAGACATCCAGTACCTTAGTTAACTATCAGTAAATCTACCAAGTAATTTTAACTTATAATGGATGTCGTTCATGCAGCACCTATCTCTTCAAAGTCAAGCAAAAATAATTTCTGCATTCCTATGAGTGTTACTATCTGTATATGTCATACACGCCACAGTTATCTTATTCTTTTTTCACGCAGAAACATTCTTTAGTTCTTAAGAATAAGGTGTTAACAGTGAGTAATGCTAACATTTGACATTACCAGCTGATTCTGGCTTGGTAGCATCAACACCATTTATCAGTGCAAATTAAAACGTGTATTCCCACTCATGAACAGATTGGTAGATAAAACATTGATGGTGCTAAATTGGTTGAAGAGTATGATAGAGGGCAATGAAAAAGAGCAGCAGCAAGCGTTTTTGAGCCACCACCTACAAAAAAAATTATGAGTGTATGGCGACAGCATAAAAATAACCCAAGACCATTAAAAAGGTAAACGTGACTTTCATTGCCCAACCCCCCATTGGCTAGAACTTGAGGAAAAATCTACAGACTAGATGATAGAAGAGAGGAATTTAAGAAGTGTTTTTACCAACATGATAATCAATGAAGCCAGGAGATTAGCAGAGGAACATGGAATGAAGAGCTTTGCACGAACAGAAGGTAGGTGTTACCAGTATATGAAAAGGTATGATTAATCACTGCGTGAAAAAAACATCCATTACATTTAACATGTACATTGGTATACACAGCTCCTTTGCTCTTAGCAATTACTCCTCCCCACACAGGCCGATAAGCCACCAGCTACTTTGCTCTCGCCCTTACTACTCTCCTTACCAAACATTCATATTGCGAACATCCCTCATCAACACAACAGAATGCATAAGAATCTTCTCTATGCAAAAAAGAGAACCATAAATGTAATTGCAGCCACAAAAGGAAGAAAAAGAGGAAGATCAAGAAAATAGACATGATTGGAGAGACAACATAACAAGTATTTAATAGACATTAGATGAAGAGATAAATACATGATGTAGAAAAGGAGAATATGAAGGAGTTTAAGAATAGAATGAAGACAGGAGAGATTATCACTGTCACATATCTCTCCTCCATACAGCTGCCAATAAGCCACATAGTTGCACCTCTTATGCTATATCTCCTCTTCTCTTACCTCTCCTCAAATAATGTCAAGTGTACATACATTGTCTTGATATTTTGAATTGTGAATATTTTTTGGAATATGGTGTTGGTGTGAAATAAGGACCCCTTATAAAATGGGAGATCAGCATTGGAATACTTAAGAGAGTAGGGATGCAAACATGGAGAGATGGAAGAAATAAGAGAGAGAGCTATGAAAGGCAGGTGTGTCATAGGATCACTTGCAAAGGTTATGAGAGGAAGAAATGTGTCCATGGAGGTAAAAAGAGGTTTGAGGTCCCTTGGAGGATGTTCCTGGAGGGAACAAGGCATCAGAGACTATAAATAGATAGATAGTAGGGATGGGAGGCTGCGATAGTGTGCAAATAGAAATTCTTTTGTCAAAGCCACCCCCTTGATGAGTTCCAAGGAACGGGTGTCAGAGTAAATTTGCTTATCACTAGATTGTATATGGCATGAGGATTCATAATAGTTGTATTGGCATTAGAGATAGGTTGCAAAATATTGGAGTGTTTCAATATGCAACATGTAGTGGGTGAAAGTGGGAAACAAAGATGAAAACAGTTTGACCTAAATAATGGGTCCCTTGAATGAGTAAAGGAAGATGAGACTTGTGGTGTGTTTGAAAATGCTAATAGTTATGAGAATTAAAAGTGGATGGAGGAAAGAGATGAGAGATGGCTGTCAAGGATATGTGTGTTAGAGTACCACTTGCAAGGATTATGAGAGGAATTAAAGTGTCCATGGTAAAGAGAGGTTTAAGGGACAGTATCCTCCTGCCAACACTGATGTATGTATCAGAAACTTGGCCATGGAAGTCACAGCAGTCAAGAATGTGTGATGTGGAAATTAGTTATCTGAGAAGAGCATGTGACGTGAAAAGATGGGATAGTAAGAGTAATGAAAGTGTCTATGAAAGATGTGGCATGGGACCTTGTGCAAATGGAGTGAGGTGTAGTGTAATGGAATGGGTGAAAATAATACTTTGAAGTGGTTTGATAATCTTGATAGAGAGTGTAAAGAGTTTGTGAAGAAAGTGTATGTGAGTGAAATTGAGGTTCCTAGGAGAGGAATGCCAGTTATAAGATGGAAGGATAGGATAATGGACTACATGCTGACAAGATTATCTAAATCATGAAAATATATTTTTACCTTGATACTGTTAAGTTATTTTAGGATAAGTATGTATGTAACTAGTTAACTATTGTTCCCATAATGTTATAAAGCTTCACTTCATGGAGTTAGAATGATTGAGTGAGTTAATGTAAATAAGGTAAGCACTAGACATGAAAGATGTGGCTATGTTAAGCTAAAAGGCAAACGACAGAGCAGAGATAATGGCAAGGCAAAGCATGGGCATGGAAACAATGGTTAGTTATAGTGAAGTGGTTGGGTAAAATGGAGGGTGTGGGTTTGTTAAGGAATCGCAAAACCAGAGACATAGTAGGATTTAGAGCCATGAGTAAACACAGGAGTGCAATTGGCATGAGTATAAAAGTGTTCAAGAAAAACATAGTTTTTTTCTATATCAATTAACCGTTGGCACCAGTAGGCATATGGAGGCACAGATGGACTTACCTCGCCTGTTATTTGGCGTAGGTTTTCAGATTTTTTTTTTTATAGTGATGCCTCAAATGTTTACGTTCTCTCTTGAATATGTTGAGAACGTGCGAGGCTAACTGCTACTACAGCCTCAGATGCAAATAACATTGTAAGTCCCGTCTGAGGACAGTATGGCAGCAATTTGGGTAGTCTTTGGCCACTCGGCGGTGATATCAAAGAATGAAAAGTGGTCAGCGAATAACGGGCATTCGAACCCGGGACCCTAGGCTCGCATACCCGAGCGCTAGACCACTGTAGTACCACCGCCTCCCCAGTGAACATCATTTCTATGGGAGAGGAAACCACGGATATTCCACGGATATCTGGGCAGGAGGGTTCTTGGGGAGAGGATGAATTATATAACAGGGATTCACAAGAGAATCAAGATGGTAAAGGATAATCAAGAAGAGACTTTGTGGTAGATGTAGCTGAAGGAGTGTGAGGGATAGAGGGGAGAAAGCATGAAGGGGAAGGGAAGAAATTAAGGAAAGATGGGGACGTGTAGGAGTAGAGGGAGGAGGTAGGGGAGTGAAGGGAAGGTCACAGGGTAAGGGATGAACATCTGCTGGAACACAGAGGGTTATCATCTATAGTTGAATGTGATGAGAAAGGGAGTGAGACATTAATGAACTGTTTTGCAAGGACAAGGACAATGGGGATAGAAGACAGTGGGAGGAGACGTTTTCTTGGCAAGGCAGGAGGTTGCAGGGAAGAAGTTTTAGTGAATAAATATGAAGTAGAATCAGTAGACAGTATTGGAAAGGGAACATAGGAGCAACGCTTGATGTTAGGTGTAAGAATACGCCGTGGGATGGGAGCAAGGTTTAAAGCTGAAGGACTACAGGTTGGGATGTCAAAGTTTAGTTAAGGAAAATTGTTAGTCATTGGCACTAAAGGAACTAGGATGGGTGAGAGAAGTGAGGAAAGAGACAGGAGAGGGAGATGAAGAGAGGGTAATAGTGGTATATGTAATTGTGCTAGATGAAGGAACAAGAGAAGTGAGAAAGGAATACGTATGAGTGGAGGAAAAAGGAGGATGGGATGTAGTAGAGGGAAAGGAAATGTTAGCGATGGTCCATGGGGTGTTAGTGAAGATATACTGAGAGAGAGGAAACTGTTGGAAGCCACTGAGACAAGCTTCTTGTCTAAGTTCTTTGAGTGTTAGGCCATGTTTGAAATGGAGGGCAGTAAACTCTGATTCAAATTAGTGTGACTTATTGAGGGAGAGTTTGTAAGGGTGGGGCATAGAGAGTGGCAACATGCCATGGATCTACAGTACTATTTTATTGGACGTACGAATCTCCAGCAGTTTCGGCACTGACTGTGTGTCACACTGTTCATGGGCACTAGTGTTTAGAAAGGTGCAGGGAAAGACGAGTGAATTTTCCTTCTTTAAATGGTGCGTATATTTACAGTATAACCTTGATGTATCCCAAATTTGACCAAAGTCTCAAACACAGCTATCCTTTATCAATTGGGTGAGCAGAGTCTCATAGCTCAATGCACACAGTTAGTCACAGCCACATTTCAGAGGTGCAGTTTCCCAGGCGGTTTCACAGGTGCAGTAATCCTATATGTAGTGGTGACCGAGAGGTCATACCAGTGTCAGGTCAACCAAGGGACTCCCCACATTAGCCTACCTTCCACTCCAACTCACCTCTTCTTCATTTCTCTCTGGCTTCTCCACCAATCAGTGAATGACAACACAAAACTTTGAACACTACAGTTATAAATATTTACAAATTAATCTTTACGGTTCAACTCTGAATAAATCCCATGTATGTTTACAAACCTCAAATATTATCAAATGAATAACCCAATCTAAATGAACAAAATCAAAACTTTACTCAAATATTAACCAAACACCTTATCAAACATGGAGGTGATGGCCTAGTGGTTAGCATGCGGGCATACAAACTCAGAGTCCTGAGTTTGAGTCCCGGCACCGGCTGGCCACTTTTCTTTACAAAAACTACTGAGTGGCCAAAGATCACCCAACATGCTGCCATCAACACTATCCTCGACTGGGACTGCAACATGAATATGCACTGAGGAGCTTCTGCGGGCAGCATGAGCCTCTCAACAAGAAACATGGCGTCACTTTGAAAATCTAGCATGCGCTACTAATAGGTGGAGGCTGACCATCCAAGCCTCCAACAAGCCTACCATTACCATAGAATCAAGACATAAAAAAAAAAAAAAAAATTAAATAAAAAAATAAATGAATAAAAAGTAAATCTACTATTCTATCATTCATAAACCACTTTTCATTGTCCACAATACAGGTTTGAAGGTTCAAATGTGGCAGGTGGAGAGGAATGTAAGGCTTAACTTATAGAAGGCTCTACCTATGTATACACTGTCTGGAAGATCTTGTCCTTTGAATGTAAGTTTTTGTGATATTTGCTTTCACAACCCAATTTATGTTATTGTAGAATAATTAGTGTAGCCTCTGGAACAATTAATAGTCAAAATGTTATGGTGACGTGATGATGTGGTAGCCTAAAACATTCTTGTTCACTGACAACATGGGCCATAATTCAAAATAGTTTAGAAACTTTCAACTCTTAATTCCAATTAATTTGTTTTTATGAGTTTTTTTCAGATTTTCGCCAAAATATGGTTAGCGTTCCCTTAATATAGAGAGCAACAACTCTTTATATATGTGACGAGCCACGACTCACATTCTGAAGTCTACAGAGAGTGTCTTGCATCATGCTTGGTATATTTGTAAGGAATACTACTAGACAACCTTTCACTAATTGAAGTTCCTTTTTAAAAAATTTTAAATTTGATGTTTACATTACGTGAAATTTTAAATACACAAATGCTCCAGGAACCCAATACTTGTGTAAATTAAGAGTACATGTATTAGTGATTTAGATAATTTTTTTCTCTCTTTTGCCAAAACTTCCTCGAAGTTCCAGCTTGTTAAGGAGTCATGTCAATATTATCTAAATTATGTATATATGGTTTTACCTTGGTATTGTTAAGTTATTTTAGGATAAGTATGTAATTAGTTAACTGCTGTTCCTCAGAATGTTGTAAAGCTTCACTTCACTCCCCTTTCTCAGAGTTTCACTCAACGATTCAATTCTGATACCCGGAACAAACCGGGCTTCATTCTGAGGGTATATTAGCATCCTTTGTGCTATTCCAGGCCATCTCATCACTTCCTCAGCTGTAAAGTGTTCTCTCTCCACGGGTCAAAGATTACTTAGAGTGACCCCTTATAGATTACTACACAATGGACTATGACTACTACTACTTGCTCTGGTGACTATAGTTACTTAACCAAGAATATTCCATGACATTTTTGCGAGTTAATATGAAGTGTTTAAGTTCTTTAACTTTATAGAAATGGTTTCTATTCATATTCCTTTTATTCATTACTTACTAATTAATGTGTGATTATAAGGACTTTTTACCCTAGAAATAATTAAAGTAAATATCACTTGCGTAACCTTACAATGCAAGAAAGAGGTGTTGATAGATATGGAGGGCTTGAACAAGAAAGGATGGAATGTGTGGGCAGGGAGATATGGAGGCTCTTCTAACATGGCCATCCCCTTGGGGAACATCTCCGTAGGGAGATAAATAGATAGGAGGAAATTCAAGGAACTGGTGCTTTTATTGACATCAAGAGGGTTCTCTCTTCGATCCAGTCAACACATATATGTGGCCTGTGTAAGGAGTATTATACTATATGTTGGCAAAACCTTGGCAGTTAAGGAAAATTATATTCACAGACAAAGGCAGACAGAAATAAAGATGATTATATGCATATATAGTGCATCATTGAACAACAGACTTGGGCAAAGGAAGATCACAGATGGTAGATATTATAGAGAATGGAGTCGAGTGTGTCAGTGTTTTGGTGAGATAAAATAGGCCATGGTGATTTATGCATGCCAAAAGGATGGCAGAGAGGTTTATTTTTCGGTGAAAAGACTTAAAAGATCAAACATATATGGTAGAAATTCTAGGAGACTTAAGAAAACTTAAGATGAAGTGGTCCAGAAGTACTTCAGAGTAGACTCCTTACCTACACAAACCTATAGGTTTGTGTAGGTAAAGAGTCTGTTAGAGATTCTGCAGCCCAGCAACCTACCATCAGATGAACAAGGCCAATACATGCAAGTGTTACGTATGTGTGGAGTATTTAAAAATGATGATGATGATGATGATGATGATGATGATGATGATGATGATGATGATGATGATGATGATGATGATGATGATGATGATGATGATAATGATATTTCATATTGTAAAAATATATTTGTAAAAAGAAAGCAATGCTTACCCGGCTCTTCTTGAGAGACTTAAGCTCGTAGTCCAGGACTCTAAGAACACGTTCCTGCAGTGAGTGGATAAAGTCTTATAAGTATCAAGTACACACACACACACACACACACACACACACAGGTTTTATCGACGAGCAAAAGAAAGAAGAACAAAATCTGAGACAGAAAGTGGTGAAAGTAATAAAGGAGGAAGAAAAACTAGTAAGAAACACAGTTGAAAAGTATAAACAAGTGGTTGTCTTTGGACTGAAAGAAGAGAAGGTTGTAAACAAAAGGGAAAGAGAAGAAAAAGAAAGGAACACGCTAACTAAAATACTAAAAAAAGTTACTAGTGAAGATAACCAAGTCATGCAGCAAGTGGAAGAGTTTCACAGGATTGGTAAATATGAGGATGATAAGGTTAGACCTATAAGGATCAAGTTTGCAACACAGGTACAAGTAGAGGAAGTTTTGAACAGATCTTGGAGGTTGTCTGGTGACGAGGACTATAAAAATGTATGGATAAACAGGGACCTGGACGAAGCTGAGAGGTTGAAGCCAAAAGAACTGATAAACGAGGCTAAGCAAAAAAACGACCAGCGAACAGAGGAGGAGAAGAAACAGTTTTACTGGAAAGTGAGGGATATGAGAATAATAAAGAAAAGGTATACAAGGATTTAAATAAAGTATGTTATACAAATGTAAATGGGCTGCTGTCAACAAAAGAGGAAATAAATGAGTTACTGAATAGAAATAAACCGGATATTGTGATATTGACAGAGACGAAGTGGAGAAGTGAATGGGGTATTCCTGATGGTGATGGAAAGTACGATGTATGGATAAGGAATAGAAGGAATAAAGGAGGAGGAGGAGTAATGATTTTGACTAAAAAGTGTGTTAGAGTGGAAAAGGTTACTAGGAGTGAGGATAAGTCAGAGATTTTACAAGTGGCTGTGACAAGTGCTAATGGTAAAACTGTAAACTATGTAGGAGTGTATGTGCCCCCAAAGACAAATGCTTGGGAAAGAGAGGAGCATAAAGATATGTTGGTGGACGTGTTAAGGGGACTCGAAAAAATTGTGGAGGATAGCAATGACGTGGTTATCGCTGGGGATTTTAATTGTAAGGAGGTGAACTGGGAGGTGATGACTGCCAGTGGAGGAGAAAACTCTTGGAGTAATAGACTTCTAAATTGGGCGGTGGAAAACTTGTTGACACAATGGGTGGACTGTGATACCAGATTTAGTGGAGGTGATATACCATCTAGGCTTGATTTGGTGTTCACCAAGGATAGGGAGAGTATTGAGGACTTGCAATGTGAAAGCCCCCTGGGAAAAAGTGACCATGTGCTGATAAATTTTGAGATGAGAAATGAAAATGAGATCATAAATGAGGAGTATAAGGAGAAAAGATTTAAATATGGGAGAGCTTATTTTAAGAAATTAAAAGACTTCTTTGTTGAGGTGGAATGGAAGGACTTTGAGCAGGCTGAGAATGTTCAAGAGAAATGGAATGAATTTTTGAAGATTTACAATATTGCAGTGGAGAAATTTGTACCTAGAGGAAAACCAGGAGGTAGAAAAGGGAAAGAATGATTCAATGCAAAATGTAAAAGTGCAAGAAATGACAAGAAAAATGCTTGGAATAGATGGAAGAAGAGGAAAACTGAAAACAGATGGGACGAGTACATTAAAGCTAGGAACGAACATGTCGAGATAATAAGAATGGAGAGAAGAAAATATGAAAGAGATGTAATAGACAAGTGCATAGATGAACCCAAGCTGTTTTACAAACACATCAATGGGAAGATGAAACAGAAGGAAGGGATAACAAAGCTGAAAGTGGAAGAAACAGTCTACGAAGAGGCTCAGGATATGGCGGAGGTGATGAATGAACGCTTTAGATCAGTGTTCACTATGGAGAGAGAGTTCGAGCCTGTAGAAGAAGTCTTCAAAGGGACCTCGATGAAAAATGTCTCTGTTACAAATGAGGAAATATTTAAGATGATGAAGGAGCTGGATGTCAATAAATCAATGGGACCAGATGGAGTATCAAACTGGATTTTGAAGGAATGTAGTGAGCAATTGGCTGGGAAAATTCATAGTGTGGTGGTAACATCATTGACACAGGGAAGAGTGCCTAAGGACTGGAAAAGGGCAAATATCACACCGATATTTAAAGGGGGAAATAAGGAAAACCCGCTAAACTATAGACCAGTGTCCTTGACCAGCGTTGTGGGGAAGATGTGTGAGAGAGTGATTAGGGAGAGATGGATGGAGCACTTGGAGAGGCATAAAGTATTAACTAATTGCCAGTTTGGATTTAGAAAGGGGAGATCATGCTCCACAAATTTGTTATCTTTTTACTCAAAAGTGATTGATGTTATTCAAGAAAGGGATGGATGGGTGGACGGTGTATACCTGGATTTAAAGAAGGCTTTTGATAAAGTACCGCATCGAAGATTAATATGGAAAATTGAAAAGTACGGAGGAATTGGAGGAAAACTACTGGAGTGGATGGAGGATTATCTTCATGATAGAGAAATGAGAACAGTAATATGTGACCAGTGTTCGTCTTGGCTCAAGGTAACCAGTGGTGTCCCACAGGGATCTGTGTTGGGACCATTAATGTTTGTGATTTACGTTAATGACTTGAGTGATGAAGTTGACAGTTACATAAACCTGTTTGCGGATGATGCAAAATTAATGAGGAAAATTGAAAAAGTAAATGACTGTATGATGCTACAAAATGACTTAAACAAGATCAATAGTTGGAGTAAATCATGGCAAATGGAATTTAACTTGAGTAAATGCAAGGTGATGGAGTTTGGTAAGAGCCAAAAGAGAGTGCGATATGATTATGAGATAAATGGTGTCAGGTTGGAGAAATCAAAAGAAGAAGTGGATTTGGGAGTGACTGTTACAGAGGACTTGACTCCAGACAAACATATTGACAAAATTGCTGGTGGGATGATGAATTTATTAAAAAGGATGAGAGTGGCCTTTTCGTATCTGGATGAAAGGATGATAAAGAAGATTTTGACTTCTGTTGTACGACCGAGGTTGGAATATGCGGCAGTCGTGTGGTCTCCCCATAAAAAGAAAAATATTGCAAGGTTAGAAAGAGTTCAGTTACGAAGATGGTTCCCGAGATGAGTACTTTGACCTATGAAGAGAGACTGAAAAGATTAGAAATCACTACACTCGAGGAGAGAAGGGAAAGAGGTGATTTGATAAATGTCTATAGAATGGCGAATGGTATGGAGGACATAGATAGGGAAGACTTTTTACCCTTGGATACACGGAATACAAGAGGACATGGTTTAAAGTTGAAAAAGGAAAACTGTACAAGGGACATCAAGAAATATAGTTTTCCTCATAGAGTTGTAGATAAATGGAATGAACTGGGCGAGGAAGTTGTGAAGGCTGGGACTGTGCATACTTTTAAGAAGAAACTAGATAAAAGATACAGAGACGGGATACCATGAGATTACTCCCCTCCCGTAAACCACAACTAGGTAAATACAACTAGGTAAATAAATACACACACACACACACACACACACACACACACACACACACACACACACACACACACACACACCAGATTTAGCGGAGGTGATACACCATCTAGGCTTGATTTGGTGTTCACCAAGGATATGGAGAGTATTAAGAACTTGCAATGTGAAAGCCCCCTGGGAAAAAGTGACCATGTGGTGATAAATTTTGAGGTGAGGAATGAAAATGAGATCATAAATGAGGAGTATAAAGTGAAGAGATTTAAATATGGGAGAGCTTATTTTAAGAAATTAAAAGACTTCTTTGTTGAGGTGGAGGTGGACTGGAAGGACTTTGAGCAGGCTGAGGATGTTCAAGAGATATGGAATGAATTTTTGAAGATTTACAATATTGCAGTGGAGAAATTTGTACCTAGAGGAGGTCCAGGAGATAGAAAGGGGAAAGAATGGTTCAATGCAAAATGTAAAAGTGCAAGAAATGACAAGATAAATGCTTGGAATAGATGGAGGAAGCGAAAAACTGAAAACAGATGGGACGAGTACATTAAAGCTAGGAACAAATATGTCGAGATAATAAGAATGGAGAGAAGAAAATATGAAAGAGATGTAATAGATAAGTGTATAGATGAACCCAAGCTGTTTTACAAACACATAAATAGGAAGATGAAATATAGGGAAGGGATAACAAAGCTGAAAGTCAAAGAAACAGTTTACGAAGAGGCTCAGAATATGGCGGAGGTGATGAATGAACGCTTTAGATCAGTGTTCACTGTGGAGAGAGAGTTCGAGCCTGTAGAAGAAGTCTTCAAAGGGACCTCGATGAACACTGTCTCTGTTACGAATGAGGAAATACTTAAGATGCTGAAGGAGCTTAATGTCAATAAATCAATGGGACCAGATGGAGTATCAAACTGGATTTTGAAGGAATGTAGTGAGCAATTGACTGGGAAAATTCATAGTGTGGTGGTAACATCATTGAAGCAGGGAAGAGTGCCTAAGGACTGGAAAAGGGCAAATATCACACCGATATTCAAAGGAGGAAGTAAGGAAAACCCGCTAAACTATAGACCAGTGTCATTGACCAGCGTTGTGGGAAAGATGTGTGAGAGAGTGATTAAGGAGAGATGGATGGAGCACTTGGAGAGGCATAAAGTATTAACTAATTGCCAGTTTGGATTTAGAAAGGGGAGATCATGCTCCACAAATTTGTTATTTTTACTCAAGAGTGATTGATGTTATTCAAGAAAGAGATGGATGGGTGGACGGTGTATACCTGGATTTAAAGAAGGCTTTTGATAAGGTACCACATCGAAGATTGATATGGAAAATTGAAAAGTACGGAGGGATTGGAGGAAGACTACTAAAGTGGATGGAGGATTATCTTCATGATAGAGAAATGAGAACAGTAATACGTGACCAGTGTTCATCTTGGCTCAAGGTAACTAGTGGTGTCCCACAGGGATCTGTGTTGGGCCCATTAATGTTTGTGATTTACGTTAATGACTTGAGTGATGAAGTTGATAGTTACATAAACCTGTTTGCAGATGATGCAAAATTAATGAGGAAAGTTGAAAATGTAAACGACTGTATGATGCTGCAAAATGATTTAAACAAGATCAATAGTTGGAGTAAATCATGGCAAATGGAATTTAACTTGAGTAAATGTAAGATGGAGTTGGGTAAGAGTAAAAAGAGAGTGCGATATGATTATGAGATAAATGGTGTCAGGTTGGAGAAATCAAAAGAAGAAGTGGATTTGGGAGTGACTGTTACAGAGGACTTGACTCCAGACAAACATACTGACAAAATTGCTGGTGGGATGATGAATTTATTAAAGAGGGTGAGAGTGGCCTTTTCGTATCTGGATGAAAGGATGATAAAGAAGATTTTGACTTCTGTGGTATGACCGAGGTTGGAATATGCGGCAGTCGTGTGGTCTCCCCATAAAAAGAAAAAATATTGCAAGGTTAGAAAGAGTTCAGAGAGCAGTTACGAAGATGGTTCCTGAGATGGGTACTTTAACCTATGAAGAGAGATTGAAAAGATTAGAAATCACTACACTCGAGGAGAGAAGGGAAAGAGGTGATTTGATAAATGTCTATAAAATGGTGAATGGTATGGAGGATGTGGATAAAGAAGACTTTTTACCCTTGGATACACAGAGTACAAGAGGACATGGTTTAAAGTTGAAAAAGGAAAACTGTAGAAGGGACATCAAGAAGTATAGTTTTTCTCATAGAGTTGTAAATAAATGGAACAAGCTCGGCGAGGAAGTTGGGAAGGCTGGGACTGTGCATACTTTTAAGAAGAAACTAGATAAGGGATACAGAGACGGGATACCATGAGATTATTCCCCTCCCGTAAACCACAGCTAGGTAAATACAACACACATACACACATACACACACACACACACACACACACACACACACACACACACATTTTAAATTGTAATGAAGTAAAGTGGGTGACATTTGAGAAGTGAAAATACGTGGGAAATAATAATGAATAATACAATGCTACAATGGGTAACTTTTATCATTAACCGTTGGCGCCAGTAGGCTTATTGAGGCACAGATGGACTTGCCTGTTATTTGGCGTAGGTTTTCAGATTTTTATAGTGACGCCTCAAATGTTTAGGTTCTCTCGTGAATATGTTGAGAATGTGCGAGGCTAATCACTGCTACAGCCTCAGACACATATAAACATTGTTAGTCCCGTCTGAGGACAGTATGGCAGCAATTTGGGTAATCTTTGGCCACTCGGCGGTGATATCAAAGAATGAAAAGTGGTCAGCGTATAACAGGGATTTGAACCCAGGATCCTAGGCTCGCATACCAGAGCGCTAGACCACTGTACCACCGCCTCCCCAAATTACACAGGGTATAGAGAAGATAAACCATCAAGATTGAACCAATAATTTACCAAAGGAATAAATCTGGAAAAAGATATAAATCATGAGGCTTCATTTAGGAGTGATCATGTGGTCCTAGAAATTGAGAATAAGGGAGATATGGAAGACAAACAGGAAGAATTATATAAAAAGAAAGAAGGAATTATGCAAAAGCAAACTACAGTGTACAGCAATGAAGAAGTTTTTCGATGAAACTGATTGAACGAAAATGAAGGAACTAAAGGACATGCAAGAGAAATATGATTTCTTCCTGATGATATACGAACAAGGAGTGAAGGAATACGTTCCATTTTATAAAGTAAAAGAAAATGGGAAAAAAAAGTGGTTTAATGGCAAGTGTGCAAGAGTTTAAAAGAAAAGGGATGAAGCATGGAAGAGAATGGAAAGAAAATAGATTCAGAAAAGGGATGAAGCATGGAAGAGAATGGAAAGAAAATAGATTCAGAAAAGGAAAGAACATAAAATAGAAAGGAATGAATATGTAAAAGTAAGAAGAGAAAAGATATGAAAAAGATATAATTGACAAATGCAATGAAGAATCAAAGCTGTTTTATAGATTTATAAATGGAAAAATAAAACAAAGAAAGTATAACTAAATTAAAGGAAAATGAGAAAGTATATGATGACCCGAAAGAAATGAGTGAAGTACTAGATAAGAATTTTCAGAAAGTGTTTCCAACAGAATCTGACTTTAAGAAGCCAAATAGATAAAAGAGAAAAATTTATGTGGGAAATCAGGATATATAGAGAAGAGATCAAGGAAATTATGAAAAAATTGGATGAGAGCAAAGCAATAGGACCAGATGGGTATCAGGATACATCTTGCAGGAATGTAGACCAGTAATGGCTGAGCCAGTTTATGATATAGTTGAGTGTTCTCTTAAAACAGGAAAAGCTCCTAAAGAATGGAAAAAAGCTGACATAATACCTATTTACACAAATGGAAAAATAGAAGAACCACTTTATTATAGACTTCTGTCATTGACCAGCATAGACTGTAAGATACGTGAGAAGGTCATCAAGAAACAATGGATGGAATACTTACAAAAAGAGGGAATAAGAACAAATAGACAATTTGGATTCAGAACAGGAAGGTCATCTTATTAAGTTTTCACTCAAAAGTGATACATATAACACAAGAAAGAGATGAATGGAAGGTAAAGTGGGGGCACATGCTGTAACAACGCATAGCTGCGGGCGCTCATCTCTCGTCACATCGGCCTTTCAGCCTGTGGTGGAAATTAATACATTACCCCAGGACACATTTGACTTTCCACAGTTTACCTTCCCAGGTTTCCTTAGGTACCCATTTATTGACCAACCCGTTTCAGCGGATGAAAACCTGGGAGAGCTGTGTGCCGACTGCCCTCATCGGGGATCAAACTCAGGCTAACGGATTCGTAGTCAGACATGCTAACCACTGCACCACTGAGATGCATTGGATGGGAGGATTGCATATATTTAGACTTGAAAAAAGGTATTCAATAAGGTTCTGTACTATTACTATGGAAGTTGGAATATATTGGAGGATTGAAAGGAACATTGGAAAGCTGAATGGAAGACTACCTGATAGGAAGGAAAATGAAAACAGTAGAAAAGGATGAAAAACCTGAAAGGCGGGAGTACAACAGGGATCAGTTTTGGCGCCAATAATTTTTTGAGTACGTATATGAAGTGACATGAGAGAAGGAGTAACCAGTTACATAAGACTTTTTGCATATCAAAACATCATTACAGGCTATTTTCCTAAACTTATACATACACGAGGTTTACAGACACTAAAGTATACTGTACTTTCTTCACATATCACATAAGATACATATTCAGAATTTTCCTTTCTCTAATATCTTGATTTGTTCTGACCGTTTATAGATTTGAGAATTAACTAATGGCCTTGTTTGTTTGCTCTCTCTCTCTCTCTCCTTACCTTCATTTCCTCTCTCTCTCTCTCTCTCTCTCTCTCTCTCTCTCTCTCTCTCTCTCTCTCGCTCTCCTCATCTCTCTCTCTCTCTCTCTCTCTCTCTCTCCTCTCTCTCTCTCTCCTTCATCTCTCTCTCTCTCTCTCCCTCCCTCCTCTTCATTTCCTCTCTCTCTCTCTCTCTCTCTCTCTCTCTCTCTCTCTCTCTCTCTCTCTCTCTCTCTCTCTCTCTCTCTCTCTCTCTTTACCTTCGTTTCCTCTCTCTAATTTTATCTTAATTTCTTCTCTCTATATATTTTTGTTTCTTCTCTCAATTCAGTACGTATTTTGTCATAATTATGGGTTACAACACGCTGAAGCCGGAGAAGTTCCGCTTCTGTAGGAGACAAAACTTTGTTGGTTACCACCTGGACTGGGATACATACAAGCCCACCAAAGAACACCTCACTGCCATTAGGGACTGATGGTAGTGAGGCACAAAGCCATCTATCACTGATGTGTGCTCGTGGATTGGCTTTGTGAACCAGTTTCCTGGCCACTGCCCCTCTTATGTCGTCCATGAGGAACCTGCTCAAGAAGTTGATGGGCAAGACCTTTTACTGCGACAACTGCCTGCAGCACAAGTTCTAGCAGGATAAGGAAGCCCTCTGTCAGCTGGCTAAGTCTGGCATACTACAACAAGATGCAGCCCACTGTCACCATCACACTCATGTAAGTATGGTATCAGGTTTATTGTGATGAAGCAATATTATGCATGTCCGTCGGTAAGCATGCCCCTCTGTTGCAAGGGAGATTGGCGCTTGGTTTTATGCGGCAACCGGCACCCCACCCCTGCTGAGGCAGGACATGCATCAGTGGAAGGAGAAGCCCTAGCAGTAGAGTGGTGCTTGCACAAAGCCCGGCTATTCCTATTGTGGTGCCCCAACCTGCTAATCACGACGGACCAACAGCCACTGATAAGGATCTTGGGCAATAAGGCCATGAAATAAATTGCCAATACCCATTTGTTCTGGTTCAAGGAGCGAACTTTACACTTGATACAGGTTTACCATGTACTATCTGTCAGGGAAGCACAATTCAGCAGTACTCAGTGAAGTACACCCAGGATGAGGTGGAGGAGAAACAAGACTACATCTCTGTCGCAGCCATGTCAGCAACAACCATGACCATCCTTGACACAAGTTAGTGAGCTACTACTGATGAAAATAGCGCTCGAAGATCCAGTGTATCAGCTGCTGGTGTCACAAGTGACCAAAGGTGACTGGGGACCTCACAAGTCACAGGAGCCCATCTACCTGCAGTTCTTCTACAGCATGTGGGACAGGCTAGTTGTGTTCCGTGGCCAAGTGACCTACATCTTTTCTCAGGGATGTGTGTAGCTTGTCATCCCAAAGGCTTTGCAGCATCATGTAACTGCCAGCGTTCAAGCCAGTAACTAAGGGTTGGACTCTATGCTGAAAAGGGCTCGTCGTATGGGTTCAGGACCAAGGCATGGAGCAGGACAGGCACCGTTGCCGAGGTTCATCTGCACCTCCAATATGCAGTAATCAATCCTCAATCATTGAGGCTATATGTGAGGCAAGGCGTTGCCTCGCCCAACCTTCGACCCTATCCCCAGCCATCACCCCACGAGTGTCTCCATGCTGGCCCTCTTCCCATACCAAATAATTACCTACAGGAAGCATCGACTTGCCTCAGCCACAACTTTGAGTGCGCCCCCTTGGCCTCCTCCATGCTGGGTTATCCCTTTCAGAAACAACAAGACAAGCAGGATCAGTTTCTGGGTATCATGCCACATGCCCATATAGCTGGAATTAATATTGGTGCATTATTCTGGTAATTAATAGACTTTGACTCAGACTCCTAGAGACTGAGTCATTCCAGCAATACCCCATGATTCTGTGAAGGCACTTTTTACTAAAGAAATTAATTTGCCTCTTCAGGTTGGTGTTCAGTGTCCATGTCTCACACCCATACAGTAAGACAAGGATTACCAGCGACTTGAAGATCAGAATATTTGTCCATCTGCACAGGTAACGACAATGCCAGATACTTGTGCTGAGCGAATCCATAACACCATGGGCCAGGACAATCCGCCATAAGACTTCTTGAAGTGATCCATCATTGTTATGGACTATGCTACTAAGGTATATGAAGCTTTCCAAGATATCAATGTCCTCGCCACACGCATGAATAGACTGTCATGACCTCTGGTGTTTCACGTTTGAAGGCATCCCACAATTCTACTGGATCCTTAAAGGAGACAAGCACTTTGAACCGATTTGAGAATGTCACTGCATACTCATGAGCACATGTTAAGTCCTTCAGTTTCTCAAGATGGAACACATTGTGATCACATCTTGACATTCTTTTGGACTTTACATGAAGTTTGAGTGTTGCAACAACAAGCCTGTGATCAGTTGCAAAGAATTTACCATTCCAAAAAACCCTCCAGTTCTGGAAGATCCTCCGAGTACTAATGAGGATGGGATCAATCTCCTTCGCTACCCCTCCGGCATGGCTATACCAAGTCCAGTGGTGCAGCTCTGGTCTTTGATTCCAAGAACCTGCGATTCCCAACCTTCTGGATTTTGCAAAATTCAGGAGAGAAATGTTGGTGTTCCTGGTAGCAGATCCATGGGGACCAACACAAAACTCGTGCCAGTGGCAGCATCTTAAAATCCTGAAGTTACTAGACCTAAAATTTTTTGTAATACTACTATAATCTATATTGTGTTAAATCTGTCAGGAAAAAACAATTAATTTCAATCTTTGTTTCATTGTTCAGGCTTTTACATATACAGTTTTTTCTCATCCTATGTTGGAAGAATATGTTTATAACTTTCAAGTCCTATGATCATGTCACCTCTACTATTTTGTGTATCTATTATAAAGTTTCCTAGTCCTGTTTTTATACATCAGTTGTTGAATTTGATTATTAAGTCTGTTTCTCTCACTTGGATTATATAAACTTGCAATATGTCCTGCTAGTAGTCTCTCTCTCTCTCTCTCTCTCTCTCTCTCTCTCTCTCTCTCTCTCTCTCTCTCTCTCTCTCCACGCACATTCAGAGACCTGATCTTCAGGGTTCGTGAAGACATTACTCTGCCCTCCCCCTCTGCAACTTGCCATTTCATAAGAGGCTATACAGAGGCTTCTCAGATCCTTCGCTCTGTCTCTTTTGTCGCCTTCTATGAATACGTTGGTAGGAATCTTGTATCCCCTACCACAGAGCCTTGACGACCTCTGGAGGAGGTTCCCGCACATTTAGTGTGAACCTTAAACCGTATCAGGTACAGGAAGGGAGATGCCATGAGTTAAAGATGAGGCGGTAGGGGTAAACCTTTGGACTCTGTTTGTGGATACGACCCTTGGCCCGATTTGTGAGACTTACCCGACGCACTGTGTTTGGGCGGGGTGTACTTCTCTTCTCATATGGGAGCCGAGGGGCTAAGTGAGAGAAGTGTATAAGTATGTGTGCATGAGTGTGTGTGTATGCAAGCCTTGTCTTGGCTACTCCCATTTAGGGGGATAACAGCCTGGTATATAGATAGATAGACAGATTTTGTTGGTGGCCTTTCAAAAGGCTAATGATTCTTACCTAGATCATTGTGTAGATCTTTTCATTCTGAGCAATTTGATCGAATACATTTTTATTGAAAATTGGTAATAGAACTGAATTTGATTAATGTCTAATTATCATGTTTTGAGGAGTCAGCAAAAACCCTTCCCACGTGAATTAAAATACTCATACGACAGGATGAGAAACACCACTATTTAGCGAAATATTCATGTGTGCATTTCCTCATTTATTGTGCCTGCCCTAAATAAGTCACAGCCAAACACAATAATTAATCAGTTAATAAATAAAAAAAAAAACATTGCAAGGTTTTAGTTTGAAGCAGGAAAAACTCCTCTGTGCTCGCAGTACGTTATTGATATTGCGGTGATGATATGGCGAATACGAGTTACCATGCATCAGAGGTAGATGTTAATTTAAGAAAGTATATGTTTCCTTATGTAAAAAAAATTTGTAAGGAAATATTACTCAAATTAGTGGCGTGTGTGACAGAAAATTATTGTCAAGGTCTAATATTTTTGTACTCAAAACCAGTGAAAGCCCGCTAACAAAAATTTATCACTTAATCTTACCCTCTACGGTCATTAACACTTACTTCAAATCAGTGAAGAGCTCACTGGAATCAAAGAAAGTCCAGGTATACATTCTCAAAATGGTAAATTTTTGTGCGTTCGTCACAAACTTGTGTTTGACTCCAAGTACTAACAAGAGTGTAGTAAGTCAGCTACACTTAATTTCAACCAAAAGCTTTGGTTAAGGTAAGTTTGCTAGAAAGAGGCGGTGTGAGGGCTTAACATCTAGGATGTTATTATGTGAGTTCAGTTTAGGTTAGGTTAGGTTGAGGGAGGTTTGGGGATCTTGTCCCCACCAGTTAAGAGTTAGTTCAGTTTAAGTTACGTTAGGTTGTGGGTGTCTGGGAGGCCGTATTCATCCCCAAGGTTAGTATAGTTTTGGTTAGGGTTGTGTGGTTGGGGGATCTGGTTCGGTTATATAAGCTTTGGTTAAGATTCGGTTCTTTATCCACTTGATATCTCTTTGCCTTTATAATGCACTGCAAATTCGGCCTCAGAAACTTGTTTAGATTATGTTAAACAGACGTGCCACTAAATTACAGAAAAAATATAAATATCTAATATTTTGTAAAAATATTGAAAAAAAATTATTTCTAGAAGCAAAAAAATATGGTTACGTTAGGTTTATAGTTAGTTTTGGTTAGGTTTCATTACGATTAGTTAGGTTTGGTTGGGTTAGTTTTGGTTAGGCTTATTTAACTGCAGCTCTGGGAAGGTTATGCTACAAAGCAATTTTTTTCGAAAATTTTTTACTTTTTACATCTTCACCAGAATGGCAAGTGGCTACGAAAAAAAATGGCGTCTGCACCTCACATAACTCCCCCTGCTTTTAGTCATAGAAAACATTTGATAGCTTCTAAATTAACATAACATAAGCCTAATCAAAACTAACCCAACCAAACCTAACTCAATGTAATGAACCTAACGTAACCTAGAAAAAAAATTCAGATTTTTTCTGTATTTCAGTGGCATAACTATTTGAGGTGATCAGAACAAATTTCTGAGGTTAAATTTGCAGTGCATAATAAAGGTAAAGAGATATCGAGTGGTTAATGAAACAAATCTTTACCCAATTGTTTTTTAGTCATATGACTTCTTGAGCCAATCTCATCTCATTATTTCATATCGCCCACGATTATGAAGGCAGGCGGGTTCAGTTAAAATATGGAGTGTGAGCGGTGCAGTGTAAGCTTTCTTGACTTGATAAAAAGGTATCACAGAGAGGAAGAAAGCTCTCTAGTGCTTCAAAAGCCACAGCATGCTTCCAAGGACTGTAAGTGTGCTTCCTGCGGTAGAGCGTGTAATTTCAAGCCGTCAAATTGAAATATTTATTGCTTAATTGTTGGAGGCAGTTAACCACATTCTGCATATGGTAAGTTTGGCTCAATTTCTGAAGCTCTAATATGCTTGTAACAGCTTAGGTTTGGTTAGATTAGGTTAGGTTAGTTTAGGCTAGGTTAGGTCTAGTTAAGTTAGGTTTGATTAGGTTACATTTGGTTTGGTTAGTTTAGTTTAGTTTAGGTTGGATTAGGTTTGGTTGGGTTAGGTTTGTTTAGGTTTATTTAACTGCAGTTCTGGGAAGGTTATGGTAACAAAGCTATTTTTATTCTTATTAATTTTAATGGTTTTGAATTAATCTGACTTTTGTGTGGCAATCTTTACCTTTCACTTATTGAGGGAGGAAAAAAAAATTGGTTGCATTGTATGACAAACAAACATCAGATTAATTCAAAACACACCAAAATCTATCAGAAAAAATTGTTTTGTCCACAATAGTGATTGGTTGAATAAATTAATCTTTACCTAAGCGTTTCATATTTTTTAAACTAAAAAAAAATAGGTCTTTCACCTTAGATTTTTGTTCGGATTACCATATATTGCTTATATTTTCTTCCCCCACCCTTAGACCCCGCTTTCCCAAGGTGTCTCCAAGCTTGTTGGTTATAGGGGTAAAGAAAAGGTAAAATTTTACATCTTCACCATAATGGCGTTTGTTTACGTCTGTGTCTCCAAGCTTGTTGGTTATAGGGGTAAAGAAAAGGTAAAATTTTACATCTTCACCATAATGGCGTTTGTTTACGTCTGTGTCTCACCTCTGCTCCTCGTCCAACTCCTTACTTTTGGTAATAGAGAACATTTGATAGCTTCTATATTAATGTAACCTAACCTATCCTAACCTAACCAAACCTTAACCTACATTGACATATAACAGAACCTTGTTTAAACCAAACTAAACTTTATTTTTCGAAGAGAAGGTCTCACAGAAAACATTGAAACTAAGAATTTGCGACGGAAATATAATTAAGAAAACTTCAAAATGCATCAGGTAATGCAAAAATATAACCCTGAATTCTCTAGAGCTTTATGGTGAAGATGTAAAATAATACCAAAGAAAAACATGAATAGGTGTATGGCTTGAATTGCAATTCTACCAAAAAAACAAAAAACATACAAGTATACACTATATGATGCCACACCTCCACTGGGTATGGTAAGATTACTATAGAAACAGCAATCAATATATACCGAAAAACGTATGTTTAACCGCGGAAATCGGTGTTACTTTACCAGAATTAGCAATAAATGCTACCTTATTACCACTACAAATAATTACTTATTTACTTTAATTACTAAAACGTTCCTATTTATATTTGTAGTTGTCTCACCTCTGGATCCACATATGCAAGTGGATCATCCATTGTATATAAGGTGTTGTCGATTGTCTATGGTTTTTGAAGCTCTCAAGGTTGTGAGTGTTTTAATGAACTGTCAGAGAGCTGCTACTTTTTGGTCTCGGTCTTGGTTGACCTTGTTCTTGATTTTGATGCCTTGGACTTGGACTTGGGTTAGGAGTCACCCAGTGTAGACTGTCGGTGTAGCCTTTGTATCGGCTTTCTCATAAGAACATAAGAACATAAAAAATAAGAAGACTGCAAGATGCCAGTTAATGACCTACACGAGGCAGCTCCTTGCCCCCCACCCTTGGAATAATCCAATATTTAGCTATCCCACCTGTCATCCCTATCCATACTCTGATCCAACCGTCTTTTAAAGCTATTTATTGACTCAGCACTTACTACGTGTCTACCCAGCCTATCCCAATCGTTCACCACTCTGTTAGTGAACCAATATCTACCTATGTCTGTCCTGAATCTAAGTTTTTCTAGCTTGTACCCATTTCCACGTGTCCTATCCTGACTACTAAATTCTAAAACCTGATCAATGTTTCCCTTATTAATTCCTTTAACCCATTTGAAAACCTCAATCAAATCCCCTCTTGCTCTCCTTCTCTCTAGGGAGTGGAGATTAAGACGTTTTAACCTATCTTTGTAGGGTAAATTTCTCAGCCCCTGAATCATCTTGGTCATTCTTCTCTGGACTGCCTCCAAGGAGCCTATATCTTTCCTATAATAAGGGAACCAAAACTGAGCTGCATAATCTAGGTGGGGTCTTACTAGCGCTAAATACAACCTCAGAATGACCTCAGAACTCCTATTTGTCACACACCTACTAATAAATCCCATTATCTTGTTGACTCTATTTCTAGCTATAATAAGTCCCTCACACTATATGACTTTCCTAAGGTATTGTCATTTAATGTGTAGTCTACAGGCCTATTACCTTTACCTACGCTCATAATGCTACACTTGTTAATATTAAACTGCATCTGCCATTTCTCTGACCACTCGTACAGCCTAGCATCATCTAAATTCTTTACCGGTCTTCCTATCTTTGTGTCATCGGCAAATTTACTGATACCACTGTTTATTCCTGTCTCTAAGTCATTTATATAGATTATGAATAACAATGGTCCTAGTACTGATCCCTGTGGTACCCCACTAGTGACATTACCCCATTCTGATTTCTTCCCATTAATTTGTACCCTCTGTTCCCTACTAGTAAGCCATCCCCTAATCCACTCTAGTATCTTCCCACCTATGCCATGAGCCTTGACTTTACTTAGCAGTCTCCTATGGGGTACTCTGTCAAAGGCTTTACTGAAGAACAAATAAACTATATCATACTCGTCCCCTTTATCAATGGTTCCAAATACTTTCCTATAGAAGGTTAATAAATTTGGCAGGCAGGACTTCCCCTTGCTAAAACCATGTTGACTATGTCTAATTAGCTTGTGTTCATCTAAATGTTTTCTAATTGCCCTTGCTATGATAGCTTCTAACATCTTGCCTACCACTGATGTTAAACTAATTGGGCGGTAGATACTACTTTCTGCCTTATCTCCTTTCTTGAATATAGGAACTACATTTGCCTGCCTCCATAGCCTAGGCACTACTCCTGTGTCTAGGGATTTTCTAAAAATCATCGCAATGGGTTCAACGAGTTCTTCTCTACATTCCCTAAGAATCCTCGGAAAAATGTCGTCCGGCCCTGGAGATTTAGTCTTTTTAAGTCTATCTATTTCCTTGCTAACTACTTCCCTACTTATGACTATTTCGCTTAATTTATCAACCTCTTGTCCCCTAAAGATCTGTACTGGCTCCAGTTCCCTACCCGACTCTTTCTGAGAAAATACGGACAAGAAGTATTTATTTAATTCCTTACTAATTTCCTCACCATTTATTATCAAGCTGCCATCCATTCCTTTAAGAGGTCCTATTCTTTCCTTTGTTTTAGCCTTGTACAGCTGATAGAATCCCTTTGGATCCTTTTGGGCATCTCTAGCTATCCTAACCTCATAATTCCTCTTTGCAGTCCTAATATCCTTTTTAACTTTCCTAGCTAGGTCATTATACTGCCCTACTACCTGTACTTCTCCCCTTTTAATTCTCCTATAGAGTCCCCTTTTTAATCCAATTTCCCTTCTAATGCTGCTATTCATCCATTTTGGATCATTTCTATTTGACCTAATCCTCCTCTTAGGTATATACTGTTCCTGCCCTGTATGAATTTCACTAACTATGCTATTATAATGTAATTCTACCTCAGTGTTTTGATCCTCCTCTCTGCCTACTCCTATTCCCTCCCAATCTATACTCTGGAGGTGGTATCTGAGGCCCTGGTAATTGGCTTTTCTAAAATCTGGTACTAAAGCAGTGTTTTGTTCGATCTCCCTCTTTGCATTAATCTTGAATCTAATTTCGTGGTGGTCACTAACATCAAATCTAGCTCCTATCTCAACCTGACTGACCAAAGTTTCATTATTCGTGAAGACCAGATCTAAAATATTTCCCTGTCGCGTTGGTTCCCTTACAAGTTGTGTGAAAAAACCATCCTGGACGACATTTAAGAATTCCTCCGACCACCCGTCTCCTGTCATACTATCCCAGTCTATTCTCCTATAATTAAAGTCCCCCATAATGCACACATTATTATACCTAGATGCCCTTGCAAGCTCCTGCATCAGGGGTGCACTAGCTGCTTCGTCTAAATCCGGAGGCCTATATATAATCCCTACAACAAACTTTTTCCCTTCTATAATAATGTCAATCCATAATGATTCTGTATTCCTATCTGTTTTTATTGTGGTGTTGACATAGCTATTTAATGTGTTTCTAACGTACAGTGCCACACCTCCCCCTCTCCTCCCTACTCTATCCCTGTGAAAAAAAGTGTACCCATCTATTCCTACTTCAGGTAAGAAATGTTTGCCTGCAATATCTAACCACACACCACACACACCACACACCTGTGGTGCCGGGGGTGTTCTTCGTCTCTTTACTTTAAATTTTAATTTATATTTATGTTTCTTAAAGTCTTACTTTAAATCCTTATATATTATTGACCTTGCTGCCACCACCCATGGTTTTTTTGTAAAGGGGCATGGGGGCCCTTTGTGAGATTTTATTTTACTCTAAGGGAAATTGCTTTAAATCATCAATCCACAATAAAAAGAAAGTACACTTAAAACCTTTGGTAGAGTAGGCCGAGTTCTCCACAGGACACGTGAGAACGTTGGATGTTTTTCATATCCTTTTTTCGAGAGTGTTGAGCACCTCCAAGTTACTTACCTTACCACTTATGAGTCCGGGTTTAATTTAAAAAGTTGCTTAGTAAAGTTTTGATAGTATATTTCATTCTTTCAATTTAATTACTCCCACTAATATTATCAATTTATAATAGGTGAAAGAGTCACCCGAACTGACTAACTGGTATAAACTAGGTACGATAACATTCCTATAGTTTGATACAGTCATACACGTTATATTCCTCTTGTCGCTAAATCTACAATTTTCTCCCCTCCCACTTTTGAAAATATTTCCCCGGGCATATTATTATTAATTTAGATGATTACTAGGAGTGGTTGAATAACCATCTCTTAGGATGTTGATCAAAGGATCTCACATCATACTTAATCGAAATTACGGATGGCTGCCCACTATTAACATACTGTTTATTTTCTGTGTTCCCACATGGGATAGCTACAGGCCCCTAATACTCTTCTACTCTTTGCAATAACTGGTTAACATGGTCACACGTGGTCACTGTTCTTGACAAAGGACAATATATTATGTTGGGCGTCATCCCCACTTTGGCTTTGATTTCCACTGAGTTACATATTGTGATAGTGTTCACACATAGTGTATATGTGTTGTCGTGGCGACCGCTGTAACAATACACCATATTAGGACGTGTTCCTGCCTTGAAGGCTAGCAGGGAGAAGGGGGTGACCATGAGGCCATATTTCACTTCCTTATTTCACCTATACGGGTAAATATTATTCAAATTCACTTACATATTATTGACAACCTTCCCGTCAGGATGATAATACTGATGTTCTAGAGTGATTTCTATATTAGGGAACGTGAATATCTTACTTATAACAATACACCATATTAGGACGTGTTCCTGCCTTGAAGGCTAGCAGGGAGAAGAAAGGGCCACATAACTTTTCTCCTAACCCCGGATGGAGCGTTCCGCCTGGTAGGTTACCAACTAGTGTTTACCTATTTCCCCGTTGCTTTCTCTTAACTCCTTACGAAATTAATTCTTTAACTAAACAATACAAAAAAAATTTATAGGTAATGTGAGTAAAAACATTTAGATGGCGTACAGTGTGGTTTTTGAAGGGTGTTACAACCACATAAACAGCGGCCAGGGAATGTTACACTCTCGTTACACTCTCGGGAGTGTAGCGCGCCAGAATTAAAAAAGGTATAAACAAAAAAAAAGAAACCTGAAAGAGGGGGGCTCATTTCGTGGCATCACACACCTGCTGGAAGAAGCAGGAAAAACAGGGGCAAAAAACAAGAAGTATTTACTCCTTCCTACCTCTGCCAGCATTTCATTCATATTTGGTCCCTTATAACTAGGGGGCCGCTTGTCTCTCTCTCTCATTCTTGTCCCCCATGACGTGTCTAAAACCTCTTTCACACGCTCTAACACTCTACTATTACTTCTCCAATCCGCACTCAACCCCAGCAGGTACTCCATTTGCCTACTAACACTCCTCTCTCTCATCTCACTCCATTCTTGCACTTCTATCACTTCTACCACTACCTCTAACATCTTACACCTTGTATACTCATACCTCTCGCATTCCAGCATCAAGTGTTCCACTGTTTCATCCACCCCTTTCTCACACATCATACACCTCTTACATCCATCATTCTTCCATCTGCTAACCCGACTCTTTACTTCTAATGACTTTGTCCGAGCCCTGAAGAGTAAATCACTCCCAAAGCTCTCATCATAAAAACTTTCATACTTTGGCTGCTCCTTCCCTCTATACCATTCCAGTGTTGATTTTTCATTCATTCCCCTTCGCCATTCCTCTCTTCCCTTCTCTTCCACACGCCAATTTATTTCCCTTTTGCATACTTCCATACTCCCATATCTCATAACACCTCTCACAAACATTCCCAGTTCACCCGCCCACATTTCCACTTTGATTGAATCTTTCATCCACTTTCCATACATGTTCCATTCATATACCTTTCTTGCCCATCTGTTCTCATCCATTCTCTGTAGTCTGGCTCTGTACCTCAGCCCTGCCTTTGCCATCCTCTCTCTGAAGGTACTCCATCCCTCCATCCCTCCTGATGCCTTCCACTGCCACATACCTATTAGCGCCTAGTGCTATCCTGCCTGCCTTGTTCTGCACCACTTCCATTCTATCTAGTTCATTTCTTGTCCAAACAGTGGTTTCCAGTTCATACATAATGCTAGGGACAGCCATACCCTTCCACAGCCCTCTCACCACTTCATATTTGTTGGCCCTATACCTAGCCACACTGCCTAGCCTTCCAACCCACTGGTTTGCCCTTGCTATCCTCTCATGTTTCGTCCTCTCATATCCTTTCTCATCCAACCAAATACCCAAATACTTATACTCTTTCGTCCTCCTTATTTCATTCCCACCTAACTTCCAGTGACTCCCAGGAGAAGGTAGAGACTGGAGTGGAGTAGCAAGTCGAGGGGAGATTTTCTTAGCGTTGTTGTAGGAAGAGACCTTAGGATAGGCGTTGTGGACGGATGCCCAGTCATCCGCTAGTTGTATTGCTTCCTTCAGCTTGGTAGGCCTTCTTTCCTTGATGAATAGGCGTATTTCTGGTGATAAGGAGGACAAAAATCGGTCAAAGATGATAAACTCCCTTAAATCAGCATAAACATTGGCCACAGAGGAAGACTCAACCCAAGAATCAAACATCCTCGATAACTGGGTAACGAACTGATGGTAGTTCTGTCCTACTCTAATCTTGTTTGACCTGAAATCCACCCGGTAGCCATCTGGAGTTTTACTGAAGCCTGTTAACAAGGCTTGCTTCAGTAACTCGTAATCCTCAGTGGTGGATGATGGAAGGGACGTGTAGAGTTCGGCAGTTTTACCAGTAAGGAGGCAACCCAGACGAACGGCAAAGGTATCTCTGGGTAAAACCAGCACCTCGGCCACACGCTCAAACCTAGTTAAGTAGGTGGCAATGTCCTCTTCATCCTTGTATGGTGGTAGACTAGGTCTGAAAACAGGATCATGTGATGGTAGGACTGAGGGCTTACCTTTAGCTGCAATTTCTGCCATCTTGATCTCTTTCTCCCTCTCAGCTTGTCTTTCTTCTCTTTCAGCTTCTTTTTCTTCTCTTTCCTTCGTAGCTTGTCTTTCTTCTCTTTCTCTTTCCTTCTCGGCTTGTCTTTCTTCTCTCTCAGCTTGTCTTTCTTCCCTTTCGTGTTTCTGTTGTTCTACGATCCACTGGCCAATTTCCTTGCCCTGCAGACCGAGGGCTTCACCCTGCTCCTTCAGTTCTTGAAAGGAAGACATGGAGAAGACCAAACAGAGAACACAATACAAAACAAAAACTGGACAACACCTCACGTGCAAAATCTGGCAAGAGCAAGAGTTTGACGGCAATCAAAACACTCTCATAACATTACTCCCGGGCCTCAGGCAGCAACGACGCGCAGCAGCGACTTACAGATTAAAACCCACAATCTGTAAAAAGATAATAAATAATTGGTAGTTCTTATCCTGGCGAGGTCGCCAATATGTCAGGGCCGAGGTGACTACCAATTAATATTATGCTTCTATAGAGTTGTGGGGAAGAAAAATCATGGAGGATGATACCCAGAATATATTTACACACACAATAATAGCAAACAGCAGGCTAAAAGCCAAAATAAATCACCAACGACGATCTGCTCGTAAACAATTACCAGAGCAGGGGTATGGCATCCAAATAACTCCCTGAACAGCTGTCTGGAGGGTGAGATGCGCGGCAGCAACACTCGGCGACGTAGATAGCACCTCAGACAGCAGGGAGGGTCGAATGGTGTAGGTACAGTTGAAGGGCACACTGGAAGGGAGCCCAAGTCTCCAGAAAGGCCTTCGGAATGTTGAGAACCAGCAGCAGGTGGTGAGATGTTCTCAGGTGAGAGAGCTGAGGCGTTCTGTCTGTCCCAGGTCCGGTAGCGTGAAGCTTGCCTCGGTTAGATTACCCCCCTACCCCTGGACAAGGGGGTGGGGTAGTGGCGGGGAAGCCGGTGAACAAGCAGTTGGAGAGGTGAACCAGCGCCGGCAGACTAGAGTGGTAGTTCAACCACTAATTAGGGGGAGACGAGGCAGATGTAGTTCCTCACAGGCATGGGGGCCCTTTTGTGATATTTATTTTACTTTAAGGGAAGTTACTTTAAATCAACAATCCACAATAAAAAGAAAGTATACTTAAAACTTTTGGTAGAGTAGGCTGAGTTCTCCACAGGACACGTGAGAACGTTGGATGTTTTTCATATCCTTGTTTCAAGAGTGTTGAGCACCTCCAAATTACTTACCTTACCACTTACGAGTCAAGGTTTAATTCAAAGAGTTGATTAGTAAAGTTTTGATATCAAGTATATTTCATTCTTCCAGTTTTATTTACTCCCACTAGTATTATCCATTTATAATAGGTGAAAGAATCACCAGAACTGACTAACTGGTACAAACTAGGTCCGATAACTTTCCTAGTTTGATACAAAGTCACACACGTTATATTTCTTTTGTCTCGAAATCTACAATTTTCCCCCCTCCCACTTTTGAAAATATTTCCTAGGATGTTGATCGAAGGATCTCATCATAATTACTCGAAATTACGGATGGCTGCCCACTATTGACATATTGTTTATTTTCTGTATTCCCATATGGGGTAAGCTAAAGGCCACTAATACTCATCTATTCTCTGCAATAACTGGTTACCATGGAACTCGTGGGGTCACACGTGGTCACTGTTCTTAACAAAGGACAATATATTATGTTAGGCATCATCCCTACTTTGAGTTACATAGTGTGATAGTGTTGACTGTGTATTTGTGTTGTCGTGGCGACCGCTGCAAAAATGCACCATATTAATATGTGTCTCCTTCGCGAAGGCGGGTGAGGGAAGAGAGTGGTGACCATGAGGCCATATTTCACTTCCTTATTTCACCTATACTGGTAAATATTACTTAAATTCACTTACATATTATTCACAACCTTCCCTTCAGGGTGATAATACTGATATTCTAGAGGGATTTCTAGATTAAGGAACGTAAATATCTCACCTGCAAAAATGCACCATATTAATACGTGTCTCCTTCGCGAAGGCGGGTGAGGGAAGAGGGAGCAGCATGGCTCCCACCCAGCCAGGTAGGTTGTCAACTAGTGTTTACCTATTTCCCCGTTGCTTTCACCCTACCCTACGCCTTACGAAATTAATCCCTTAACTAAACAATGCAAAGAAAATTTATAGTTAATGTGAGTGAAAACATTTATGAGGAGTACAGTTTGGGTCTTGAAGAGTGTTAAAACCACATAAATAGCGGCCAGGGAATGTTACAGTCTCGACTCGGGGGGAAGTTTCTAGCGCGCCAGAATTCAAAAAGGTATAAACAAAAACAAAAACAAAAACCTAAAAGGTGGGGGGGACCTCATTTCGTGGCATCACACTTTCTATAATAATTTATCATACCTAAGAAAGACTGTAATTCTCTCACAGTTTTAGGGACAGGTGCTAATTTGATAGCTTCCACCTTGGAGGGTTGAGGTTTGAGTCCATCTGCGCTTATTACGTGACCCAAATATTCTACTTCTGTCTTGAAAAATTTACATTTTTCCAGTTTTAACGTTAGTTCTGCCGTTCTCAACCTTTCTAGTACTTGTTCTAGATTTTCGGTGTGTTTTTGGAGATCTGTGCCTTGAACAACGATGTCGTCTAAGTATACATGTGCAGTTGTACCGATTAAACCTGCTAAAACTGTATTAACTACCCGCTGAAACGAACTAGGGGCATCTTTAAGACCAAACGGGAGACTTGTAAACATCCAGTGTCCTTCAGGTGATGAGAAGGATGTCTTCTCCATGCTCTCTGGTTCTAACGGGATTTGGTGATAATCTTGTTTCATGTCTAAACAGGAAAATAGCTTACTTTTTCCCAACTGACTTAATATGTTCTGTATGCTAGGTAGAGGATACCTGTCTGCTCTTAATTTAAGATTCAATGCTCTAAAATCTAAGTATATTCTAATTTCTTCATCTTTCTTTAAGACTGGGATTAAGGGTGTGTTGTACGCGGAGTGAGAAGGTATAATTATCCCTTCCTCTTGCATTCGCTTTAACTCCTCGCGTACTTTCTCATGGTGGCTGACAGGTATTGGATACGGCTTCTTGTATACCACTTCATCATCCATTTGTTTGATAGTGTGCATATAAAATGGAGTTATCGCTAACGGATCCTTTTCAGTAGCAAAGACATCTTGATATCTCTTAATCAGTGTCTTTAATACTTCGTTTTCTTCCGATCCCGAGGGTAACTTTGTGTCTACCATCTCGTATAACCTCTGTAACTTCCTGTCCTGAGTGACCTTGTCTCGGACATTCTGGTGGATAACGCTAGCTACTACTGGCAACTGGGGAGCGTATGAACTTGACCTACATTGTTGTACTGCTCCTATTGTTTTATCGGTTTCCACTTCAATTCCTTCTTGTTCTACGTTTATATACTGTACTGTAAACATAGATTGGTTTTCATTTGTCATTGGATGCAATTTCACCACTCCTGGGCAAAGTATCCTCGCTTGTGGATTACTATGGCAGGGTTCAAAGATTGCTTCGTCATGACCCACAAGCGTAGTAATAAGCGTTATGTACCCAGCTGTGGAGGACATAACCTTTATCGGTTCTATTGCGTAAGCCCGAACATATTCAGTGTGTCTGGCTGACTCACTTCCGGTCGTCTGTCTCGCTGACCCTGCTACTCCCTTATCATCTTCACTTCCTGTAGGGGCTTCTCTTGCTCCCTCTAAGGTGTTATCATCATTGTTCTCTCTCTTCTCTTCCGCTTCATTGTTCTCTCTCTCCTCTTTTGTTTCTTCTTTCTCGGCTATTTGTATCACCTTTACTCTTTGTCCACTTCCTCGAGATGTTACTCCTACTAATTCTCCATTTATTTTAACCTAAACAAGGGTTTCGTCTCCCCTTGTTTTTATATTTAGTTCTACATTATTTCGCTTGCGATAGTCCACACCCAATACGATTGGCGTTGGTAATTCATAGTGACTCACCACTACCATATCTTGTCTTATACTTCCTGTACCGACTTTAATCAAGACTTCGATTTTTCCTTTATTCCTTACTACATCCTGATTTATCGCCACTAAGTCCACTGCTTCCTGTGTAATCATTGTTCCTTGTATGCCTCTTGCTTGTATGAATCGTTCTTCTATTAAACTTACACATGCTCCTGTGTCTATCATAGCTGTTACCTGTGTGTATTCTCCATTTTGTTTTTTAATCTTTATTTCAGCTGCGATCAAGCCAAATTCTTTACTTATATTGTAATGCTTCATACTTCCTACGATGTTATTTTCTTTATTTTCTTTCATTTCTCGTCTTTTTTCTGGTAGCTCTTCCTGCGTTTGTGTTACATTCTCCGATTGTAATTGGCGTTTTTTTTTGTTTGGTCCTGATCTTGGTCCTGATCTTGTTTCTCTCCTACAGTCCATGGTAAGATGATTTGTTAACCCACAGTTTGCACAATGTCTTCTAGGTGCTCGGGTGCATTCATGTGTTTGGTGATTGTGCATTCCACAATTGTCGCACTTGGTTACTCTTTTCTTACAGTGGCGTGCAATATGCCCGATTCCTTGACAATTGTAGCACTTAAACGGTGTTTTATCTGTTGGCCCCATTGGCCTCATTCTCATGGTCTGAGGGGTTGCACCCATGGCCATATTCATTGATTGCCTGACTTCTCTCCGTATGTCAGGATCTGTTAATTTACACTCAGAGTGGTTGCGTACGAATTGTAAGGATAACTTAAATACTGTCATTGGTTCTCTTTTCTTTGAATTTGGGACGAAGGAGTCAAATGAAAGAGGAAAAGTTTTCCTGAATGCTGCTATAAGGTCTTGTTTTACATATGTCGTGCAACCTTGATCCAATTTTATTAGATTCTGCATTATTGAATCTAGCTTAATGTAGAAATCAGTGATGGTTTCTTCTGGTAACCTTCTTGCACTGCTGAGTTCATATCTATAATTTAGGATATTTGCTTCCTCTTCGTAGATTTTTGTTAATTTTTCTTTTACTGCTATCCAATCGTAACCTTTTTCCTGTATGGCTGACATTATCGCCGTTCTCGCTGGTCCTTTGGTATATTGTTTGGCTAACTCTATTCTCCCTGCATCTGTCGAATTCAGCTTAGTTCTTGCTTCTAAATCTTCCACCCATTTAGAAATACTGACTTCACAGATGAGTTCCGGGTCTTTCCCGTACCTTTCTGCACCTCCACTAAAGTAGAGTAATCCTTGCACTCTAGCAAAGTCATCTTTAGTATTGTTAGTTATAATTTTTGCCAAGTCCTGTGATTGTATTATCGTTGTTCCTCCCATATTTCCGTTTCCTGCTCCTAGGCCTAAACTATTTGGGCTCTGGGTCGGAGAGGCTAGCAGATCCTGATTCTGTCCGTCCATTTCTAAAGTTTCGTAATACCAGTCAAGCGATTCAGTACTTTCTTCACTTCTATGACTAACACCTGATGGAATGTATGCGACTTCTGGAAGGCAATGAATTATTATTTGCTCTTGACCTATATCGAAGGACATAAATAATCGAGGCCCTTATGTTCTAAATCTGACTAACACAACACAGTTATACCCTACTCTGCGCTGCCACCACTGTTTCCTATTTTTTTTTTTCTTTTTTTTTCTGTCTCTATATTTATTCTTATATATAATAGTACGTATTGCACTATTAGCAATCAATTCTATTTGTAATACCCGTTATATAATAAACGTCGTATCACTCACAATGAACCTATAACATATATCCTATGTCCTAACTAAATCCTACTCGTGCCTCTTAGACCTTTGGCAATTGTTTACCCAACCTTAACCCGACTCTCAGCTTCTACTCACGACTATCAGCAACATGTCCGTTTATAACATCTTGTCCTGGCTGGTCCTCTTCTTAAGTATTTCTTGTATTCTTATAAGGACTCTTCTTCCTTCTTATATCCTTATTCTTGATAAGATTCTTCTTGTAGGGTTCTTCTTCCTTCTTATCTCCCTACTCTTCTTATAAGGACTCTTCTTCCTTCTTATATCCTTATTCTTGATAATCCTCTTGGGCTCTCTTATACTTCTTCTGGTTCTGTGGACTTGTTTAGTCTTGTCTTCGTATCAGCTGACCGTCAGGTAAGTTTTGGGTCTAAGAGAGGTTCTTCAAAGTTGTTCTGCTCTAAACGAGTGCTGGTAAGTTTCTGACTTCTCGTTGCTCCTAACTCACCGGAGTCTGGTCGGATCATGGGGGCGTATTCATTTCAAAACCCTGTGACCAATGTGACTTACGGCGAGGTTACCAAGGCCAGCTATGGGTTATCTACATGTACTCTTATGACTTCCGGTCCCCATAGGATTATGTGTCGTGCTCTTTACTCCTGTATGTCCTTTGTTCCTTCGTCAGGAGTGTTGTCTGTATTGGCTTCGTCAGGAGTGTTGTCTGCGTTGGAAGTACTGCTTGCGGGTTCCAACAAGACTACAACACGAGACACACCTCGCCACCACCACACCTGCCACCTGTTCGCTGTCCCGCCGCCAGTATTCACCCGTAGCTGTGTTGTGACCCGTGTATTATTTTCTCTACGTATTTTGTTGAGTAAAGAGAAAAAGCAAGATTTGTTTTCCTTACTGCCACAAGCTATCTAGGCAGTATGGGGGATAAGTTTGACTTGAAGCTGATCCCTGAGTACGATGGCAGTGGTGCGCAGGCTGTGCTGGAGTGGCTGGAGAAGCTGGAATTAGTCTGCAAGCTTCGAGGTGTCGACGATGTAGCAAGTGTGATCCCACTACGCCTAACGGGAGGTGCCTTCGCCGTGTACCTACAGCTGGCTGAGGCGGACAGGAAGAAGACTGAAAAGGTGAAGAAGGTGCTGCTGGCCGCGTTTGCAGTAGATCCTTACGTGGCCTATGAACAGTTCGTGAGCCGAAAGTTGCTCAGTGGGGAGTCGCCAGATGTGTATTTGGCTGAGCTTCGGCGACTGGCATCTCTGTTTGGCGGAATGTGTGACAAAGCCCTTGCCTGCGCCTTCGTGGCTGGACTGCCGGTGGAAGTCCGCCAGCTACTCAGAGCTGGGTCACGTATGGAGGCTCTTGATTTGAACCAGATTCTGGCGCGGGCAAGAGCGGTCATCAAGGACGACAGCCCTCTTGGATCATCGGAGGCGTGCCTTGGCGCCACAGCAGGCTATGGCGCCGCGTCTCGTGTGGCTACTGCAAGTCAACGGTGCTATGTGTGTGGTGGCCCTAATCATCTCGCCAGGGACTGTTTAGCTCGCCAACAAGCTCATGGCCGCACACGGCCACGAGTAAGGTGCTACCAATGTGGTGGTTTAGGCCACATTGCATCAGAGTGTTTGGGAAACCGGAATGGAGAGGGGGCGTCAGCGCCAGCCTCCTCTCATGGTGGTCAGTGAGTGAGGCGTTACCATGTGCTATGGTGAGTGTGGAGGGCGTACCTCGTCGTGTGTTGGTGGACACCGGGTGTTCTCGAAGTATCATCCATGTTTCGTGCTGCAAGGCATGGACGAAGGGTGCCGTCGACATGGTCACTGTGAGCGGGGAGAAGTAGCAGTGCGAGGGAACAGGTGTCGTACACCTCCAGCTTAGCGGCGGGGCTTCCACTGACATTTGTGTGTGTGTAACAACCGCGAAGCTCCTTAGTTTTATGGTAATTCTCGGCATGGATGGCATAACGGCCCTTGGGGGAGTTGCAATCGATGCTCAGAATAGTGTTCGATTTGGCATAGAAAAGCCAGAGATCTGTGCGGCTGCTGACACCGTGGTGGGAGTGGAGGAAACTGATTTTAGTGCCACTTATGACCCTTTGTCTAATTGTTGGACGGCAGCCTGGAAGTGGTCAGAGGGTAATAAGCCTGGTGTCCTGCGTAATACGGTAGAAGCTTACTCTGTGCCTCCCGAAGCAAGAGACCTGTATGAAGAGGAGCTCCAGAAGTGGATAGAGGATGGCTGGTTACTTCCGTACGACGAACATAAGTACGGACCAGCTAAAGGTCTGATTCCTCTCATGGCCGTTGTTCAACACAACAAGTAGACAGTGCGGCCAGTAATGGACTTCAGAGAGCTTAGTGCACACATCGACGCGTTCACGGCGGACTCTGACGTGTGCTCAGACAGACTGCGGGAATGGCGGAGGCAAGGGGTGAATGTTTGCGTGATTGACCTTGCAAAGGCTTATCTCCAGATTAGAATTCACGACTCCCTGTGGCCATATCAGACTGTGAATTTTAAGGGCCAGAGGTATTGCTTAACGCGACTGGGATTCGGCCTAAACGTTGCCCCGTTGGTTATGAAAACAGTGCTCAACAGTGTTCTCTCACAAGATCCCATCGTTAGAAAAGGAACGTCAGCTTACATCGACGACATTCTTGTTAATGAAGACGTTGTTAAGGCCAGTCGTGTACAAGAACATCTCTCAGGCAGACGCAGGCTTAAGACCAAGGCTGCGAGCAAGATGCTCATTCGGAGGAGAGTGGGCATAATACTGTCGTTGGTCGAGGAGTGCGGCCTCCAGCTGTCGGTTACTCTCGTTCCTTCTATCAACAACAAGGCTGACGGTTTGACACGCGTGCCGCAGCGTTGGCTGAAAGTCCCCGATGCCTGCCCTACAGCCACGCAACCAGTGTGTGCAGCCGTCATTACTGTACCACACGACAAGATTGAAGAGATACACCATACTGCAGGTCATCCAGGTGTAAAACGCACGCTTTATTTTGTAAGGCGAGTCGACCCAGCAGTCACCAGGCGGCAGGTGCAAGCTGTCGTCGCAAATTGTAAGGCGTGCCAATCTATCGACCCAGCACCAGTAAAGTGGCGGAAGGGGAGCCTCGACGTGGAGAGAGTCTGGCAAAGAGTTGGTATGGACATCACTCACTGTGGTGGACGGCCGTACCTAACTCTTATCGACTGTGGACCATCATGATTTTCAGTTTGGCGTCAACTGAGGCTGCAGACCAGCGACAGCATCATCAAGCAGTTAGAAGCTGTGTTTTGTGAACGTGGAGCCCCGGAAGAGTTGTTGACGGACAATGACACCGCTTTTCGCAGTAGGCTGTTTGCAGACTTTGCTAAGAGATGGGACGTGCGTCTCCGTTTCAGATGTGCACATGTTCCGTCAGGGAATGGCATAGTTGAAAGATGCCATCGGACTATAAAGGTTATTGCTGCGAAGAAAGGTTGCTCCGTAGCGGAGGCTGTATACCTGTACAACTTAAGGCCTCACGATGACCACGAATCTTCATCTGCCCCTGCTAACATGCTGTACCAGTATCCTGTAATATGTGTGAATAGTATTCAGGGGGTAGTGTAATATTATGGGTTGTAAAGTGGGTAGTATTTGTTAACAACTGTTGGGACAATTGACTGTTAATGGTGGTGTTATTAGAGCTGCTACGTAGGCAGGAGTTACGTCAGCAAGAGGGGTGGTGGCGAGTAACTGGAGCGAGGGAGGGCAGTTCGCCAGCAGACTACAACACGAGACACACCTTGCCACCACCACACCTGACACCTGTTCGCTGCCCCGCCGCCAGTACTCGCCCGTAGCTGTGTTGTGACCCGTGTACTATTTTCTCTACGTATTTTGTTAAGTAAAGAGAAAAAGCAAGATTTGTTTTCCTTACTGCCACAAATAGTGCATTATTCTCTATCAGATCATCTTCCAGTTTTTATTAACTTCAAAATTCAAAATAAATCTTATAAATATCATAAATTTAACTTCAGATCATTAACTCAAACAAATAAACAAAATTTTTCTAACAAAATCAGTACTATTGAATGGGATGTGCTTTTATGTGAAGATGATGTAAATGATAATTTTGACATATTTTTTTCGAAACTAAATGAGATTTACAATGAAAGTTTCCCTATAATAACTAAAACAGTTTCTGAAAAAAGACTTAATACATCATGGATTAGTCAGGAAGTAATAAACGCAGTAAAAACAAAAAACAAATCATACAAAGACTTCAAGATTGGTGCAATATTAGAGGAACAATACAGAAATATAATAAACTACACGATAAAACAAGTAAAACAAACATATTGCATTGACTTATTCACTAGATTTAAAAATGACACTGCAAAAATATAGTAAACTATTAACCAACTATCTGAAAAAAAGACAAAAACAAAGATATTGAACACATTTTCCATAACAATGAAAAAATTTCAGAAACTTCAGAAATTGCCAAATTATTTAATAAATTTTATACAAATATTACCACTAAGTTAGATCACAATCTACCACCACCAACCACCAACCCTAGCTCTTACTTACCTATTAGGCGACTACCCATCTCAATGGCAGTTCCCACAGTTTATCCACAAGATGTTATTCAAATCATAAATTCTTTAAAGAACAAAAAAAGTAATATACATGAAATATCAGTTTCTGTTATAAAGTCAAATAGTTATCATCTGGCCATACCATTATCCTTATTATTCAACCAATCTATTAACAACGGTAAATTTCCTCAACGATTGAAACATGCCATTGTAATACCCATACATAAAAAAAGGATCCAAAGAAGAATTAAGTAATTATCGTTTCATATAATTATTAAGTACATTATCTAAAGTTTTTGAAAAAATTAATGAAATTTTTTCTTATAAATTACCTTGAGGCTAAAAATATACTTGATCCTAAACAGTTTGGTTTCCGGCGTGTACTTAGTACTTTTTGACGCATTAAAAACTATAAATGAAGAAATATTTTCTACCCTAGAGTCAAAACATTCTTTATTAAATATCTACATAGATTTTTCCAAAGCTTTTGACACAGTAAAACATGAGGCGGTGGTACAGTGGTCTAGCGCTCGGGTGAGCGAGCCTAGGATCCCAGGTTCGAATCCTCGATATTCGCTGACCACTTTTCATTCTTTGATATCACCGCCGAGTGGCCAAAGACTACCCAAATTGCTGCCATACTGTCCTCAGACGGGACTTACATGCATCTGAGGCTGTAGCAGCGATTAGCCTCGCATGTTCTCAACATATTCAAGAGAGAACGTAAACATTTGAGGCGTCACTATAAAAAAAAAAAAAAAAATCTGATAATCTACGTCAAATAACAGGCGAGGCAAGTCCATCTGTGCCTCCATAAGCCTACTGGCGCCAACGGTTAATGATATAGAAAAAAAATAATAATAAAAAAATAAAATAATAAAATAAAATAAACTACACCACTATGGCATCCGCAGAATAATATATGATTGGTTTTGTGACTATTTATCTCATAGAACTCAATCTATTAAATTATCACAATATGTATCCTCTTCTAGTATAATTTCATACGGGGTTTCCCAGGGCAGTGTACTATAGTCAGACTCACCTTAAAATGTGGCTGGGGTGTTCCGTCGTGGGGAATAACCGTGTTACAGCGTTGCCACGTATAGAGATTTGCCGCGCAAATTAGAATCAATTTCGTATTTTTAAAATTTATGAGGCCCGAATCGTGTATCTGGCAACATCATATGTCATATGTGAAGTTTTCTTGAGTGATAAGATGCATTATCCAGAACGAAAGGGAAATTCATTAATATGTACTGCTTTTTATTAGCAAGCAACACTGTAAAATATGAATGCCACGTTTCTTTATATGTTTATATATATCTTATCCATTATAAGTTTACTGTTTCTTTTTACATTATAATACTATGAATAAACGTGTATGCATATTTCCTGATCATGTCTGCCATGGTTTTACTTAGCATTAAAACATTTCTACAATGCGGATTAAAAGACACGTGGCAGACCTGTAAAAGGGTATTTCCCCACTGTTTCCGCTCGCCAACCACACTCGTAGGCGAGTCTGACTATAGGTCCTATCCTCTTCCTTATCTACATAAACGATCTTCCTAATATTTTTACAAACTTAAAAACTATACTTTTTGCAGATGACTCAACTTTATACATTACTGGAGAAAACATTACTAACATGATACACACAGCAAACAATGACCTAGAAACCTTATATACATGGTGTCTCAGCAACAGACTATCTATAAATTCAGATAAAACATTTTACATGATATTTCCAAACAAAACTTACGATAATCTTCCACCTCTTATCTACCATGACGACAATATTAGAAAAACCAATAAACATACATTATTAGGCATAACTTATGATGACAACATGACATTTAAAACCCATATATCTAATTTAGTTCTTAAATTATCTAGAATTGTATCTCTTATATATCGAGTAAAAGATTGGATGCCCACCTATATACTTAAAACCCTTTATGATGCCCACTGTCATGGGTGGAATTTGAGGCCTACGTGACAGAGGTGAGATATGTCATGAGTAAGGAATGTTGGGGGGCTTGGAATGTTTCCTTTTTCTACGTGCAGGTGGGGACGCTAATTTAAGCCGAATCTTTCTAAGGGTGAGTCATAAAATTAGACGTGCCTGACCCAATCAGATTTGAGCATTTTTGTCTCTGAGTGAGTTGAAACCAAAATGCTTTATCTCCATGGGGGGGTATTATCAGGCTGGGAGACATTTTCTGCATGCAAGCAGGTCTACTTAATTGTAGAGATAGTTGCATGATGTGTAACATTTACGCGCATGTTAATTTGGGGTTGTGTTATGCGAATTAACACAACCAGAGATCGCCTTCTGGCAGTTTGTGGCATGTCAGTGACCTGGGCGCGGAGACGCCGCCGCTCTGACCCACGCTGCCCGAGAGAGGTCAGTCTGGCGGGCGCATAGGTGGAGTTAGGTTAAAGGTTGGGGAAGGAGTCTTTTTCCACGTATTTATTTCTCGCTCGCCCTGTATATCATCGTCAGGTGGACTGGGATTTGCAGAGGTGGAGCGAGGATTTACGTGGAGTTTCTTGTACAGAAACTGTAGGTGGAGAAAGGGAAGTGTGTGGTGGAGAGAGTGGAGAGAGGTGGAGTTTCTTGGAGTTTCTTTGCAGAAGAAACTGACCGTGTGGAAGAAACGGAAGGTGGATGTGTATCTGGATACCACGTCCCCCCCTCAACCCATCTGCTACATCCACGGACGACACACAAGCCCGCGGGACCTCGTGTGCATGCCTGCACCTACACGCCCTCACGCACCCACGCGTTCACGCACACGCGAACGCTACTTCCTCGAGAGTAGGAAGGTTGTGAGTACAGTAAGGAATCTTAAGGTTTATAATTAAGTTCTTTATAGCCAGGTTAGCGAGTGAATGGTGTGAGAGTCTTTAATAATCTTTCCGTTACAGGGGAAGCTTATTTAAATAAACTAAAAAAGCTTGTCTTCTTGTTTACTTCGCCAAACACTCTGGGTACATTAGATTTAAAACTTAGGCCCTACAGAGCCTCCGAAGGTGAGTGAATAGGGGTTGGTGTCGGAAGGCTGGTACTTATCTTACAGTTTTATCGTAACGAGTTCTACACACAATAATATATTGTTACTTACAATAATATGTAAGGAGGACAAAAACCCTGTGACACCCACATACTGTCATACATACAATATTGTACTCCCATTTGGTGTTCTACATACCCCACACACCTCTTACCTTTATTTAGATTACAGAAGAAAATAATTCGTATCATAACCAATAGTGATTACGTTGAACACACTCAATCTTTATTTGAAAACAACAATATACTGAAGCTTTTTGATATAAACAAACTACAAATTGCTATTTATATGTTTAAATTGCTACATAATACTAACAACACAACATTACAGCCTCAACACAACTATCCAACCCGTATCCGAGACAACTTTACAATACCAACTCACAACTTAACTCTTTATCAACATTCCCTATTTTACCTAGGTCCTAAAACCTGGAATGCTGTGCCTCAACAACTTAAAACCATACAAACACTACATGCCTTTAAGAAACATTATAAAAAGCACATCTTATCACAATACTAAAAACATGTATGTATGTTTGTGAATATGTATGTATATGTATGTATATATGTGTATGCATTTTTTCCAAACTATATCTATTATTCATTATGTGTTCATTTGCAATTGTATACAAATGTATAAAAATAACTTAATTCACAAGAAAGAGCTTTGACATAGTTTATGTTAACCAGCATTAAATGGAAATGTTTTTTTTAACATATTATTATGTATATAATTATATTCATATTAGTCTTGTTTATATATTTTCAATAAATATAAAATAATGTTGCCCAAAAAGTTAATCTTTATATGGGCTGCCTTAATCAATAAACATGGCATTTCATATCACATTTGTAAATAAGGTATAATATAATATTTCAAAATGTTTCAAATGTTTCAAATGTTTCAGCTTACTCTGTTAAACTTTCCTCTCCGTTGGGCTCCTCCGATCACAATCTTATTTCCGTTACCTGTCCTATCACTCCAGTGCAGCCTCAGGACCCGCCTAAGCAGAGGTGCTTCTGGCATTTCAACTCTGCTAAGTGGGAGGACCTAAGGCAGTACTATTCTGCTTTTCCTTGGGATGATTATTGCTTCCATGTCAGAGATCCTTCTCTTTGTACCGAGCGCATAACAGAGGTGATTATCTCTGGCATGGAGCTATACATTCCTTATACTTTCTCTAATACTAAAGCTAAAAAGCCCTGGTTTAACTCTGCTTGTTCTCGTGCTGCCAATGATAGAGAGGCGGCTCACAAACGGTACCGTAGCCATCCATCTGCTGAAACTCATGCCCTATATATTTCTGCCCGTAATCATGCCAAATCTATTCTCCAGTTTACTAAAAACTTTTTCATCAATAGAAAATGTCAAAGTCTTTCCAACTCTAACTCTTCTCGTGATATCTGGCATCTAGCCAATATTATCTCTAACAATTTTACTTCTTCATCTTTCCCTCCTTTACTTCAACCAGATGGCCCCACAGCTGTTTCTTCTTTCTCTAAAGCTGAACTCTTCGCTCAAACCTTTGCTACCAACTCTACTTTGAATGATACTGGGCATATTCCTCCTACTCCTCCACCCTCTGACTACTTCATCCCTAAAATTAAAATTCTTACCTATGACGTTTTCCAGGCCCTCTCTGGCTTTGATTTTCGGAAGGCTTACGGTCCGGATGGAGTCCCTCTTGTTGTTCTCAAAAACTGTGTTTCCGAACTCGCTCACTGCCTGGTCAAACCCTTTAATCTGTGTCTCTCTACTTTTACCTATCCTTCTTGCTGGAAGTTTGCTCACATTCAACCTGTCCCTAAAAAGGGTGACCGCTCCAATCCTTCTAACTACCGCCCT